>JAMKQA010034637.1:0-15724 GCA_024699735.1 Posidonia australis | reverse complement strand
ATCTCCAGTTTTGACCTTACCTTCAGGGAGTGGGGGCTTTGCAGTGTACTGTGATGCTTGTGGCACAGGTTTAGGATGTGTGCTAATGCAGCATGGAAAAGTGGTGGCGTATGCCTCACGCCAATTGAAGAACCATGAAAGGAATTACCCCACTCATGACTTGGAGATGGCTGCAGTAGTGTTTGCTCTGAAGATCTGGAGACATTACCTGTATGGTGAGCTGTTCGAGGTATTCACAGACCACCGGAGCTTAAAGTATATCTTCACTCAGAAGGATCAGAATCTGAGGCAAAGAAGATGGGTAGAACACCTCAAGGACTATGACTTTAGCCTATCCTACCACCTGGGGAAAGCTAATGTGGTATTGGTGATCCCGGTTGACAGGAGATTAACTCCATTGGTCTAGCATACTTCTTCTCTGTCCCATGAAGGACCATGATTGAAGCCTAGTCCTGGGGTGGTATTGGTGATCCCAGTGGTGGTGAAATAACTGCCTTCCCTTTCCTAACTCGATCATGCTCCGCCAAGTCTTCAGCGAGCACTTCCAGCTGTTCTTGGAATAAAATGTCCAGATCTCCAATTACATCATCCTCCAGGCCACTCCCTGAGTCTACATTCTGGACTGAATCTTCCAACACAACTGCCTGATCGACCACTGACTGTTCTGACACTACAAATGCTGGATATTTTTGTGACTGCTCGCTGACCTACTCAATGCCCTGCTCTGTCTCTAGCTGGCCATTTTCCATATATGATTCTTCCGGATAAACCCAAACTAATGGCTGTGACACTGATACCGTATACGAGCTTTGATTTGGATCCAAGATGCCTACACTGGTGAAGTTGGCTAAATTGCGTGGAATGAACACCTTGGGGGACTTACCAAAGCGCGGCGATCTCTTCTTGTGACACTGATGTTCGTATCCCAATCCTTCGCGCTCTATCCATTCTTTCGCCCTGATCGACTCGTCGATTCCTTGGCCGTAACGCCCAAGGGGTGTTCCTTTCTCATATCCCTATTTACAACACAAATTATCAACCATTAAACGGGGATCACCACAAGTGGCCGACGCGCTCAAGGGGAGGAATGAAATTAACCAGCTTAAACCGGTTAACCCGATACAGAACATCCGAAGGTTTAGGCTCGAAGTGGACAGTCTAGGGGGCTACAGCTGAGACCGACTCAACCTTCTCTAGATCCTCTGCCAAGACAACGACAACATTGTAATCCCAACAGAACTTAATCATACGATGGAGGGTTGAGGGAATGACTTGATGCTTGTGAAGCCAAGGGCGTTCAAGCAAAAGATTAAAAGAAGGTTCAATATCTACGACATAGAACTCTATGTCGAAGCGAGCAGGGCCAATGGTCAAAGGAATGATTAAAATCCTAAGTGCATCATGATGCGTATTATCGAACGTCGTCATCCCTTTCACGGCTGGTATTATGTCTTCGGACTTGAATCCGATTGCACTTGCCGTACGCAAAGGCAAACATTTAAGCCTGCTCCATTGTCTACCAGTGTGAGTGGGATGTGAAAGCTCTGATATTGTGCGGTGATGAACAAGGGGGAATTATGGTTGGTTCCTGATGGTGGTAACTCCTAGCTAGAGAAGGAGATAACTTGTGGTGCTGCTATCATTCCTACCATGTTCTCTAGGGTAGCTGACTCTATGGTTGGGGACACATGGACAGCTTGGAAGACTCTAAGGAAGGCCTCCCTGTGCTCTGCCGAAGTGTGGATCAGGTCCCAAATAGAAAATCAGCTTTGACTTTCTTAAGTTGGGCAGTTATGTCAGCTGTAGGTTGGCTGTTGGTAGTGGGAATAGGTGGTGCTATTCTTGGCATGGAAGGTTGTGGGGAGTGTGCCTGTAATTGGACAAGAACTGGTGCTACGGGTGCTGGTGTTCTAGACGATTGGGCTTGCAACTGGACGAGGCTCGGTATTGGAGAATTAGGCCTGGGTGCTGGGGGCTTGTATACTCTACCCGATCGTGTCACTTTTGCACACATTTCTGTGGCATAGTTGTATGGAACACAATGCGTGTCGTGGGTAAGAGTAACGACATCCGGGGGGCAGGCAACTAACTGTACAGGCGTGGCTAGAGGATACTGATAAGTCTGAGGATACTGGTAAGTCTGTGGGGCTGGTGGTTGAATCAGCCCAGACTGGGGTCAAGCTTGCAAACAAATTGGTGCTGTGGTTGGGAATATACGATAGACGACGCCACAGTGTACTCCGACTCGACACTCGGGCGAATCATACTAACAGACTCCTCGGAACCACTGAGGAAAGAACGATATAGCCAGTGGGGAAAAGGGGACGATACATCACGAATCAAATCAGTTGGAAGAATAGGAGATGAGATAGACTCAGAAGAAAAAACAGAATTAACTCCCAAGGAACCTGAACCTCCCAAGGCTGAATGCTGTGGCAAAGGCTGGCTAACTATACTAGGATGTGCTGGTGGTGCTTGTGCAATTACTAGTGCGGGCGTCGAGCCTGCCGTCTGTGTGCTAATCACAATGACCTTTTGGTCAATCAAATCCTGGATAGCGTCCCTAAGTGTAAGGCAATTGTCCGTCGAGTGGCCTGCGACTCGATGGAAATTGCAGAATGCATTCGTATTGTACCAGGCAGGAAGCGAATTAGGCGGCGGGCGCATCTCAGGCAACATCAAGAGGGATGCGACTTTAAGGAACACCATCTCAAGGGCTCCACTAATGGGGTATAGTGGCGCCTGTCATGGTGTCGTCGCTTCAGCTGTGGATATGCCAAAGGTGGGCGCATCCTGGCCGGTAAAGCAGGGTACACTGGTGTGGCAGTGGGGGTAATGTGCGATGCATGAGGTGCTCTAGGTGTAGGCGTGAGTGCATAAACTACTTGGCGCTGAGGGGGAGGGCGGACATTTGCCGGTGCAGCAGGGGATCTAATATAAGAGACTGTATTCTTGGAAGGATCCCGCCTCTTGGGTGGATTGGCATTATGGTTGTTGTTGTTGTTGCTGCTAGCACTACTATGTAAGGAAGTGGCCTGTTTGGAAATGTAGAGAGTGCTGGAAAACTGCCGCCGTGCAATGAACTCTCAATACGGGCGCCCGCTCGAGGCAAAGCAGAGAAAGTGGTGACTGGATGAATGCTGAGTAGAGCCCCGACTGCTGGTTGTGCTCCTCGGATCACAATCTCAATAGACTCCTCGTCAAAGGGCCTATCTTTGACCTGCGAAGCCAAGGACCGCCAACGTCCAACATACTCTCCAAATGTTTCTTGGGGCCTCTGCTTAACTGCGACCAAGTCCTCGCGCTTTGGGACTAGGTCGAGGTTAAAAGAATACTATTCGAGGAACGCTTGTGTAAGGTCGTCCCAAGTCTTGATGGTGGCCTTGTCGAGGGAAGTGAACCACTTCAACGTGGGCCCCGTAAGACTCTTGTGGAACAGGCCTATTAACAACCTTTCGTCAGCCTGAAGCTGGACGAGGTCTCCGTAATAGGCTTTAAGATGGGAAATTAGGCAGCCCCTACCATTATATTTTCCGAACTCCGGGATTTGAAAGTTCGAAGGGAGAGTCGCCTCTGGAAAATAGCAGAGGTCCCGTAATTGGTAGGACCGGCGGTCCCCGCCTTGCACTTGTCGGAGTGTGCGCTCCAAATCATTCACCCTCGTAAGGAGAGCGTCTGGAGCTACTGCAGTAGCAGATTGTGCAGCCGAGGCGGGTGCCGCGTACACTATATGGGTAGCCCCTAAGGGCTCCTCCGGATCCCCCATTCCGCCGTCTGGTGCTACGACAGGATAGCTAGTGTACTCGTGCATGGGTGTTGTGTGCTGTGGGACAAAAGAAGATGCTTGTGTCTAATACATGGGTGAGGATAAGGCAGGGGGTGGTGCTATAGGATGTGTAGAATGTGGGAGCAAGAGCTGTTGGACGGGAATGGCCCCTGGTACTACGCTCACGGCGGGCTGCGCTCCCACCAACCTAGAAGGATGGCCACCATATAATGGAGATGCATGCTGTGGTGGGTGCTGTGGCAGTGTTGCAAATGGCAATGTCAACACCCCTATCGCGGGGGAGACAAGGGATGGCGACTGCTGTGGGGGTGGTGCAATGGGTGCAATTTGGGGTCCTAGGGCCGGTTGCAAAGGCAACTTGGGAGTCGAGAAGGACAAACCTGGAAAGGACTGGAGCGCCAGTGCCAATCCCTGCAACTGCTGGGCGAGAGTCGACATTTGTTGCATTTGCACGGTCATTGGATCGTCACCAGCGACTCCAAAGGACGGAGGCAAAACAGGAAAAGAAGAATCAAGAAGTTGGGACCCTAATTGTCCAAACTGGGGAGATGCTACTACAGAAACAACCACAGTCGGAGGGAGACTGGACAACACATACTCCTGGGGAGGAGCAGCAAAAGAACCCTGGGGAAGGGTCAAGGGAAAAGACTCAACTGCTGAGGCCTCAAAAGCAGCAGAGGACCAAGCCGGTGGCCCCGAATGCAGGGTAGCCGTTGGGACGCGGTATGGGGAAGGTGGAGGTCTTCCGGATGCTAAGGCAAAAGTGGAGGTAGCAGTGATGATAGGGAAAGGGACAGAGACAAAGGGAGGGTACACTGAAATAAGGACCTCTTCCAGGACAGCAAAGGAAAGGGGGCTCGCTGGTTTGCTAGGCCATAGCGGGGCACGAGCGGGTACGGATTGGACTGCAACTGGGAACAAGAGGACGGATCCTAGGACGAGCTATCGTCAAAGGTGACAGATAACTCGGGAGATGCGGTCGGAAGTCGTGTCGCACCGGGTGTCAGTGAAAGGAAAACTTCGAACTCTAGCTAAGGAACTTGCACACTGACCGGTACTCTATGTACAAAAACAAACAAACAAGTTAGAAAGGATGCAGTGCTTATGATGGTATGAGATGTAAATGCATAAATGCTTCTAGCATGCACTCTCTCACAATCTAGGGGTGTCCTACCAAACCATCTACTTCGGGTTCACACAAGGGTAAATGGGTCTCCGACTCAATGTTAGAAAGTAAAGGTTCCCATTCTAAATTCTAGCAAAAGCTTAAGCAGTGAACGGGTGGTGCGTTCGGGGCCTCGTCCTCTACCAAAGCAGTAGGTTGTACCCTCTACTAACACCTACACGACCCCAGACAAGGGGAGGCATATCAGTATTTCATCCCACGCCAAAGCCATAGAATGAGAAAACCGGGAAATGTCCTTCGCAAACTATAAGTGGACTCAAGAGATGAGAAGATGCATGTCCTATATGATGAATGCAAAAAATGCTTTAAGTCTTTTACTTGCAAATTTATTTAACCATTGGGGAAAGTTTGCAATTTGTCACTAATTTATCCTATTTATTAATTTTAGTTTTTATGTCTTTATTCACCAAAAAGGGAAGAAAGCATGTCTCTAATCTCTTAAACATGGCATATACAAGAAGGGAAGAAAACATGCAAAGCAACCATCTAATAACAAACAAAAAGCATGTACATGTTATGTGCAAAAGTGGTGGCATAGTAAATGTGTAAAGGAAAACACCCATCATACAAAAGGCATGCATGATAGGAAGACATAGCTTATATTACAAAGAGACAACAAGCAAAGCGTGGGAAACAAGCACACAAGAAAAAAAGCCAAAGTAAACAAAAAAACCCAAAACAAAAGCTAGGATCTGGTTTCCCCAACGGAGTCGCTAGTTCCTGTAACCATGTCGGCGCCAGCCTCGTGTCTGGCGCGAAAGGCCAAATGCGCGAGGGTCGGCAAAGTCACGGCAAAACAATAAAAATAATGGTAAAAATGCAGGAGTCGTCACCCAGTCTATTTGAAAACGGAATTCGAGGAAAACTGTTTCAAAACATTAAAATCATGCAATAAAACCAATGGAAAAGGTCAATCATGAACCAGAAAATTGGACAAGGATCCTTTTTACGCACGAGGAAGGTATTAGGCACCCTCGTGCGCCCGAAAAATCGTTCTTTCATGGGTTTCTCGTTTAATTATATGAAATGTTGGCTTTTCAGCCTGTTTTGTACGCCCAAGGGCGATATGCCATGCAATGCTACATGCAAGTGGTGCCTTATGCTAACATAGGTAGAGAGACTATAGGATGTGTCCTAATGCTCAGAAAGGTCACCCGAGTGGTGGATCAAACACCGATGCAAAGATATTGCACGGATATAACCACGTATCCAACAATATTGAGTGGCTAACGTCCTCGCTTTGCTATATACAAAACCTATGCTATCATGCACAAATGTGGATGAAAACAGATTGGAGTCATCCTGATATATCCAGGAGGACACCCAAACAAACCAAAGACAAAGCAAATCTGAAATCATGTTAAATACCATGCCAAAAAGCTACTGTGTGCAGTGAAAAAAGGCAGGTGCGCCTGTGTGGTGAGTCAGACTGGTGAGCCAACTATGTGCGCCAGTGAAGTGATATAAAATATTGCAAACATGCATAAAATAATCTGAAAAGTATCATTAATATCTAAAACTCTCGATCACGTATGAGTGAGTTTTCCCCTCTTTCACAAGGTCATAAAGGAAAGAGGAAACCCAAGAAAGCATGATATGGGTCTTGTGCTCAAGAGCTATATGCCTCACACAAGACCACACAACCCTACTCTGAATAAAGCTAATGGGTTTTAGCCACGCTACCCGGTCCTGGATCATCGACTGTTGCATAAGAGCTCCTCAAACAGGAGTCCCTAGGGCAACCAGTTCACCAGACCCCAGTAACAGGCTGACTATGCTAGATGTAAAACTAAAACAAACAGTACTATCACATGCTGAAGTCGTGCACACAAGAACATGACATATCACGGATAAAACATCATGAAAATCAAAGTCCAAAACAATCGGAATAGCATGCAGATTATGATGCAAAGTTGGCTGCCTGCACACTGCGACTAGGCAGGTGCGCCAGCTTGGTGCGTCCTAAATACTTTGTTTCAGACTGCAGTCTGATCTCAGAGTTAGGACTAAAGGCATTCAACTGAATAGGTTACTGACCACCCAGACCATTTATCTAGATGCCAGATAACTTAAATATGATAAATAATCAAGCATTAAAACCCTTTAATCGTTCTCTCCTCAAGTTATGCATATTCATGGATTACAAGGGCTGTAGCTACTGTTGATGGATTTTATGGGTTATACAGTGATTTATTTGGCTTGATGATCATGCGGAAATGATAAACATGTAAAGAAGATGATTTACAGTTCATTCCATAGCTAGTGACTACATTGGATCAAGATTCATTGTTAAAATGGAACCATACAGTGCAAAGATCATTATGATACAGAAGCAATAAGCATATATGAAGGAGCATCCAAAATATCATAAAAGGCAAGAGAGAACATTGCTATATAAACCATATATCAGTTTGGTTGCATGCTTTATTCCAGATATGATCTAAAAAACCTAAGTAGAGTTAGGTAAAGGGCCTTACCTTGCCTAGGGTGTCTCCTCCTTGGATGGCTCAAGGTATCTCCTCCTTGTTGCCTTGGATTCAGCTGAGAGTGCTCTGGGATGCGAGAAAGTGCTCTAGGAATTAAGGTGTAGGCTGCTGGAGTTGGCGACTCGTTGAGAGATGGTAGGTAGCTCAGCCAAGAGAGCAAAATATTGCTTAAGCAAGGCTTTTTAAAGAGGATCAAATGGTAACTCCTTGGGCTGCAAAAGGACTCGAAGCTCAACAGCCTCGCGTAGATTCGTAAGGATTATTCACAAGACTGTTACCAGCACAGCAGATGGAAAGCCAGCAGCTAGCACCTTGAAAAATAGCAGTGCTCCAAGTCAGTGCGCCAGAGTGGTGTGCCATCTCGGTGTGCCGTGTGGGTGCGCCTTCGCGGCGCGCCAACTTAGTGCGCTAGCTTGGTGCTCCACTGTAGTTCTCCCACCTAGCTGCTGGACCATAGGCTTGGGGTCGGTTTGTGCGAGGATCTCTGGCTAATTAAAATGTCAAATAGGGTTCAAAAGTGGTTAAGCCTGCCGCATCCAAAGTAACATCTTCAGGAGGATTCACCCACGAGCCGCCTCAAAATCGGGGTGTCTACACTATTCATGAGAACGTTCTTCATTTCCATTATTTATAGATATGTTCCTTAATCCCATTAAGTTCACAAACATAATGAATCTTTCCGCTGTAATATCCTTTGTCATAAGATCAGCAATCATATCAGATGTGGGAATATAACTCAGTTTTATTTCCCCACACTTCATAATATCATTAATATAGTGATAATGTATGTTAATGTGTTGTCCTCTTGTTGTATTTGCACCACTATGTACAAGACTTATTGCCGCTTAGTTATCACAATACATCTCTATTGGACCATTTATCATGTTGAGATTTAAATTATTTATAAATCTCCTGATCCAAACAGCATGTGATGCAGCTGCACTACAGGTAGACATGGAAATCGGGTCGGGCCAGCCCAGGCCGGCCCGGGCCCATGTATCCCAGAAATGGATCGGGCCGGGCCAGGTCCGTTGTGGGCCTTAGGCCGTACAGGGCCCATGTGTCAGGCTTGCTCTGGCCTGTAGAGTAGGTCCATTTTGGCCCGTAAATTAGATTAGGCCGGGCCGAGTTGGGCCGACCCGGAATTTTTTTTTTTAAAAAAAACAAACGAAAAACATCGTAGGCTGTGGGCCGGCCCGGCCCGACCCGTCCCACCAACGGGCCATGGGCCGTGCTGGGCCCATGACTTGTCAACAAAGGCCCGACCCGGCCCGGTCTAGGCCTGGTCGGGCCTTTGTTTTTTTGGGTCGGGCCGGCTCAACTTGACCCGGATTCCAACTCTAACTACAGGCAACATATTCAGCTTCTTATGTGTATTTTGCTACACATCCTTACTTTTTACTTTCCCAAGATACATCTGCACCTCCAAAGATGAATACATGTCCCGAGGTGGACTTCCCATCATCTTTGTCACCACCAGATCAGCATCTGTATAACCAAGCAATTCAAGCTCATCTGCTTGATAAGTCAACTTATGATGCAGAGTTCCTTTCACATATTTCATTATTCTTTTTACAACTTCCTAATGTTTTGTTCCGAGATTACTTTGATACCTACTGACAACACTTACAGCATATGCCAAGTCTGGCCGTGTACACAACATTGCTTACATCAAACTTCCAACCACTTGGACATAAGGTGCTCTTAAAGGTTCTTTCCCCTTTCCAGGACATTGGTCCTTACTTAATCTTTTCCCAAAAACATATGGTGTAGGGGCTGAGGAATAATTCTCCATTCCAAACCTTTTCGGCATTGTACGTAGGTATCTTTCCTGATTTATACTCAGTATTCCAGATCCCCGATCTCTAAGGATCTGAATTCCAAGAACATAAGATGCTTCTCCCATGTCCTTCATCTCAAACCTTCTGCTAAGTTCTTCCTTTGTGTTGTTTAACATGTCAGTATCATTTCCAGTAAGTAAAATATCATCCACATACAAAGACAATATGATAAACTTGCTCACACTTTTCCTGACATATACACAATAGTCTAACCTGTTTGAAACAAATCCTATTTTGACAATCACATCATGAAATTTATGATATCATTGTCTTGAAGCTTGTTTCAAACCATATATTGACTTATTTAATTTACACACTTTGTCTTCATATCCTTTTACCTGATATCCCTCAAGCTGTGACATATAAATTTCTTCCTGCAAATCACCATTTAGAAATGCAGTCTTTACATCCATTTGATGTAATTCCAAATCCAAATGTGCAACGATAGTCAATATAATTCTTATAGATGCGAACTTAGCTACCGGAGAATACGTTTCTTGATAATCAATATCAGGTTTTTGTCTGTAACTTTTAGCAACTATCGGGCCTTATACTTATCAATAGACCCATCAACCTTCAGCTTTTTCCTAAATATCAATTTGCATCCTATGGCCATTCTGTTACTAGATAAATCACATAATTCCCAAACATTGTTCTTTGTTATTGAATCAATTTTATCATTCATGGCCTCAAGCCATAAATCTTTTTCCTTTGATTCAATAGCATCTTTATATTTCATGGGTTCCATGTGATTTTCCTCTATATCTACTATCAAACATGAAGACTTACAAGAATACAAATGATAATCATTCATCCAAGTAGGTTGAGTCCTTATTCTTTTGTTGCTAATATGCTCTACTGGTTCAATTCCATTTTGAGTGTGTTCATTTTGATCTACTATTCCATCATTTTCATTTACAGGCTTATTTTGGTTTTCTTTCATATTTTCCATAGGTTCATTCACATTTTCCATATTTTGTTCCCTTTCAATTATAAGGTCATGTTCCGAGATATCATTGAAATAGTTATCTCCCACTACAAGTAGTGGTTCTATTCCATTTTCGTTTCTTCCTTTTCTTTTAAATTTTCAAGAAAAGTTGCATCTTTATATTCAATGATTCCCTTTTCTTTATGGAAAAATCTATAACCAAAAGAATTATCACAATAACCTATAAATGTACACTTCAAGGTTTTAAAATCTAGCTTATCCATTAATTGACCAAGAATAAGTACATAAGCTACAGAATCCTATTTTCTCAAATAATGTAAAGTGGACTTTGACCCAGTCCACAACTCATAATGTGTACTAGGTACAGATTTGGTGGGTATTCTATTTAACACATTATTTGCTGTAAGGAAAGCCTCTCCCCAAAAACTTTTGGAGAGTCTTGAATGTGACAGCAAGCACCTAACAGAATTCATAAGAGTTCTGTTTTTCCTTTCTGCCACACCATTTTGTTGTGGAGTATAAGGCATTGTTGTATGCCTTTTGATTCCATGCATTTCACAAAACAGTTCAAATTCCTTAGAATTATATTTCCCACCTCTATCTGACCTTAACACCTTAATATTTCTTCCTAGTTGTTTTTCAACTTCCGACTTGTATTTCTTAAAATAAGTCAAGACTTCACTTTTATGGCTTATTAGATAAACATAAGTATACCTAGAAAAGTCATATATAAAGGTCACAAAATATTCTTTGTGATTATATGTTTTAACACTAAATGGACTACATACATCAGAATGAATTAAGCCCAATAATTCATCTGATCTATATCCTATTCTAAATGGTTTCTTAGTCATTTTTTCAACTAAGCAATGTTGACACTTATCTAATTCTATGTCATTAAAATGAGGTAACAAATTCATTTTTACCATTTGTTTCATTTTATGCACATTAACATGAACCAATCTTAAATGCCATAATTCACATTCCGACAAGAAGCACAAGAAAAAACCAGAAGTCACATCAATATTATTTATTTCATTTCCAAATACAACAAGTTTAAATAGATCATGTTCAGGTACAAACTTTCCCATAGCGAAGACCTTTTTGTCTTTCCCTATGAATACACATTTATTGTAGAACCTGACTTCCATGCCTTTCTTTACTTGCATGCTAACTGAAATAAGATTCCGCCTCATGCCTGGCGCATAAAGGACGTCTTTAAGTACCATAATGCTGCCCCCCAAATCCAAACGGTAGGTGCCAACTCCTTCCACATCTAAATAAGTATTGTTACCCGTGTAGATGCGTTGTTCTCCAAGACTGAATTCTTTGAATGACTCCAATCCTTGTTTGGTTTTGGCAATGTGCCTTGTGGCACCAGAACCCACCCACCACTCATTTGTATTGGGAGTAACAACATTATTACATTCAGTGACACAGATAAAGACTCTTTTATTCTTCTGTTCCGAGGTCTTGCCTTTGTTTCCATCTTTATTAGGACAATTTGTTCTGTAGTGACCAAATTGACCACAAACATGGCAAGATTCTTGTAGTCTTTTCCTTTGATTTGGCTTGAAGTTTTTGTTGTATCCACTCTTTCTCTTATTATTCTTATCAAAGTTCTGCTTCCATTGCACGACATTTGCTTCTTCTAGATTGG
Source organism: Posidonia australis (assembly GCA_024699735.1). Taxonomy (NCBI): domain Eukaryota; kingdom Viridiplantae; phylum Streptophyta; class Magnoliopsida; order Alismatales; family Posidoniaceae; genus Posidonia; species Posidonia australis. The sequence goes on along the minus strand of JAMKQA010034637.1, from coordinate 3,815 downwards.
TTTCATATTTCTTCCTGCTAGCCATAATTTCCTGTTCTGTAGCCAACCTAGCAAGTAGTTCAGAAAGTTGAATTGGGGTAAACTTAAGAGATGTAGTTACCATGTCATAGCTATGTTGGAGACTATTTACGATAGTAGCTATCTGCAGTTTTTCAGGTATAGGAGTTCTTGCAATAGTCAAGTCCTTTGCCATAACTATCATGCCATTTATATGTTCCACTACATTTTGTTCATCGTGCATTTTACAAGAGTTATACCTTTGAAGGAGAAGTTGAGTTGTCATTTCCATTGTTTTATCATATTTTCCTTTCAAAGCATTCCATAATGTGAATGATGTAGTGTATATTTTGAAACATTTTAGTAAACTATTCTCTATAAACATGAGCATAAGGTTTTTAGCCTTTTTGTCATCAAGTTTCAATTTTTCATTCTTTTTAATTTCAGCTTCAGAAGCGTCATTTGGCAATTCCAGAGGATTAGATTCTATAGCATGTTCAATATTATCATATTCTAGTGCACGTCTTATTTTCTGGTACTACATTTCATAGTTCGCTCTATTCAACGTTTCTATTCTAGCTAATTCAGTTGTGAACAGTTTGCTAGCCATTTCTTAAATCTATAATAAATATAGAATTTTCAAATTTTAAAATTGTGCAATCTCACAAAAAATAGGTAATAATTCCAGAATTTAAACAATATTCTAAAAACTCAACAATGTTTATAAGGTTTAGGGATATTGATACAAAGATACAAGCCAATGCACCAATCTGGTGTGCTTGTCTGGTGCGCCAACAACGTGCGCCAAGTAGGTGCGCCAACTACGAGCGTCAGATTGGTGTGCACCAGTATGGTGCGCCAAAAAGGTGTGCCTAAATAAATATTTTATCTTTTAAAACAAACTTTCTAATTATCAATTTTCAATCACTTGTAATATTAATCAAGATTAAATTTTTTACTAATCAAACATGCAACAATATTTAATTAACAGTAATCAACACATATTTTAATAATTGAAAAAACTAACCAAGAACACTAAACAAAGTAAAAATTGACATGCACAGTATCCAACATAACATTCATGTTATATTAAAAATGAACAAAAATAAATGAACAGTAACTTACAAATCACTGTAACTTTTACACGTAAGTTGATGTCAAACCATCGTATGTTTGTTTATTTATTTATTTAATCTAGAAAACCAACTTGTGAACCTTAGTGTACATGTAATAAAGTAGCCAGAATGAAACGACTTTAATAATCTAGATAATGCTACACAGTAACTGGCAATATAAATGAAACGAAAGAAAAAAAAAATGCAAACCAGCCGAGATCGTGAGGGTGAGGACGCAAAGCAGTGGGTGGAGCAAGGGGAAAGCGCGGGGGTGAATCCACGGACGACGGCCTGGGATGCTCAGAGGACTGCGCGAACAGACGCTTGAGAGGTCGCGTCCGAGGGTGGCGACGGCTCGCGTGCGGATGGAGCATGGAGGGGCGATCGTGGGCTGCTGCAGCTATGCACGATCGTAGGTGGCGGTGGAGATCTGCGGGCAGGGGCGACGCATGGTGGTACGGTAGTGGCCGTGGACGGTAGAGCGACGGCCGCGTGGCTAAACCCTGCTCTGATACCACTGTTTTTTTTTTGGTAATCAGTAGTTAGTATTTCTTTCTATTACTTTAAAATGTTTACAACCTCAGTAGTGCAAAGTAAAATGCCCAACAAATATTACAATCCTTACAAAAATGGTACTCCGTCACTCAGCAAGTGACCAGCAGCCAAAAGTATGAAAATATAAGTTTTATGGTGAATAACGCGAGCACCACAGAACACAGCTCATGAGATGCCAGTGAGATACAAAATCAATTAACGAAGGGTTAATCATGGCCTGGTAAAACTGGAGTACCCAGGTCCATCTCACTTTGAGGGGCTGAAGCATGCTCCCCCTCTCTGCTCTGATACCACTATTGGTCGGCGTTTGGGAGCTCCGGCGAGGTGGAGAAGATGGAAATCCAAGGTATGTTTTCTGATGATTCTTTTCCTACGATTTCCACTTCTATATATAATGGAGCCATGATCCTCCACCTCCTTTCGCCCCTTCCAACGGTTCCTTATTCATTAACGTCGACCATTAATGCCGACTATAATAACCATTAACATCAAAAGGAAACGGTTCCTCCCACATATAACGGTGGTCTTCATTGACCACTAACTCACAGAAAAGGAAGAAGAAGAACTCTTAGAATGAAATGAAATTGAAAAGAAGATCAGAAAAGAAGGTTCAATCTTCCTTTGAGGAATTTAAATAATTTCTAAGAATCTCCTCTTCCTTTGCCTAGTACAGAGGCGATAAAGCCAAAAGGATGCACGAGGCTTCATGAAGTAGACAAAGAATATACTTTAATGACCACTACAATCGAACTTAATCTCATAGAGCTAGCAATTAGGGCCAACAAGACTATCTTTTGGATAGGTGACCAAAAGATCGATTCTTGCAGTAATTACTTCGCGTGATGATGTGATGTCTAGTTGGAGTTTGTCTCTTGTATCAACACGCACCATAACAATACAAGATCTATCTATGATGTCAACTAATACCAACTTGTATCGTTATTCAGTAAAGAATACTTTTGAAACTGCTACTTCTAATTAAAAATCAGTTTTTCCCTTGATCAAAATTGATTTTGCTCGACCGAATTTTTAGGTCTACAATGACATGGATTTCTTTAGCAAGAGTGACCTCAGAGAAAAAAAAACATTCATTTCAATGAACCATACGAGATTAATATGCTATCTTTTTCTTTCAAATTCTCATTCCAGCAAGAGAGGGAGGAATCAACTCATGCACCATCAAGGACGCCCATGATAGTGACAACATTGTGATGTTTCAGTTAAATGAGGACATTATGAAATAATGTCGATGTAAATTCCATACGTTCTCTCAACACGATTCTCATGCTTGACCAATTTCTCACGTATGACACACAACTCATGGATAAAAAAGAAACTAGGCTCATCTTAAAGTGACTTTGTAATGGATTATATTTTATTCCCAATTCCACACTATGCTGACAGCAATCAGCATCATATATTAAAAGTCTAGAGGATAAAGAAGCAATGGTAAAGTTGCTTTGGCGAAAAAGTTGCTCTGGCGAAAAACGACGTCAAAACAAAAGCTCTCTGAGATTAACTAGGTTACTGCTGTGCCTCTCGATCTCTTCCACTCCCACTTTCGCCCCTCCTTGCCATGGCGGCATGTCGGCTGCCTCAGGGGCGCCGGGAGCCCTATTTTCTCCGCTCTCAAAAGGCGATGACGGGGAGAGATCGGGACGATCGTCCTGGACCTAAGGTCGCGTCTTCGCGGATGGTAACCTCTAACCCTCCTCCATCTCTGATCTGCCCATTTAGGGGCAATCGGAAGAGGAAGGCCTCTGTTTCTCTCCTTGGGTCGGTGCAGGAGGGTCTTGCTCCCTCTAACTCTTCCCGGAGAAGATCTCCTTCCGATGTCTCTAGATCTTCTAGATCTGGAATATCGGTGATCTTTTGTGGTTTTGTCCCTTGCTTGAGCTTTCCTGTAGATCGGAATGGGCATATTTTTGTGGATGCTAGTTTTATTTGCTGATCGATAACTCTGGGTTGGTCTTTCTATTTGGCATCATGCTTTTTTGACATTAATGTTATTTCTGAATATGGATATGAGATTGTGCGATTGTTAGCTTTTGCTGGTTGTGATTTTTACGATGATTCTGGATCACCGGTGGTTTTTTGTTCGGCTGGGGAGTTTTTTCCCCTATACACTGAGGGATCCTACTCATCTTC
>JAMKQA010034636.1:0-11221 GCA_024699735.1 Posidonia australis | reverse complement strand
ATGTGGTATTACAATAATTACAGTAACACCTAGTTTGATCTATAGGATCTAATGTAACATGCTCCCAAACCCAAGAACTTTGTTTCCTAGGTTTTTTTGTGGCTATGGATTGTGAAGTATTTGTTGGGGTATTTTGAGGATTATCTGATTCCATACTAGGGATATAATCATGGGTACTAATATTACCAATATTTTCCATTTTAATATTAAAAATTTGAATAAAACCCTTAACCTACAGAAACCAAAATCCAAAAATGGAGGGATTAGAAGTAAAGAATTTGGAGGGATTAGAAGTAAAGAAAATTTGATGTTGCTGGCTCAGCTACTGTTGCGTGGAGACTGGAGTCTAGAGAACAGAACATCGGGCAGAATCCAAAGCTAAAGCAAAATCTTCACTTGAAAATCTTCTTTTGAGAATTAGCAAAATTTTGTAGAGAAGAGTTGAGAATTTTGTAGAGGAGAGTTGAGAGAGTTGTGGAAAAAAATGAAAGGTATGAAGGAGTATTTATAGGTTAAAATTAGAGAATTTTTTTTTTTTTAAAAGATATATTCAAAGTGGCCGTTGCATTTGCTACGGCCAAAACATAAATTAAAAGTAGCCGTTGCAATTTGCAACGGCTACAGTAATAATGCAACGGTCCATTGGACCGTTGCTTGTTATTTTTATTTTTATTTTTTTTGCCCGGTCCGTTTGTTTTGTTTTTTTTTTTACGTTACTGTTTTGTTTTGTTTTTTTTACGTTACTGTTCACAGGCCCCGTTCGTTACTGTTTCTTTTTTTTTACGTTACTATTCACGGACTCGGTCCGTTACTGAGTTTTTTTTTACGTTACTGTTCACGGGCCCAGCCCATTACTGGTTTGTTTTTTTTTTTACGTTACTGTTCACGGGCTCGGCCCGTTACTGTTTTTTTTTTTACGTTACTGTTCACGGGCCCGGCCCGTTACTGTTTTTTTTTTTTTTTTACGTTACTGTTTTGTTTTGTTTTTTTTACGTTACTGTTCACGGGCCCGGCCCGTTACTGTTTTTTTTTTTACGTTACTGTTTTTTTTACATTATTGTTCACGGGCCCGGCCCGTTACTGTTTTGTTTTGTTTTTTTTTTTACGTTACTGTTCACGGACCCGGTCCGTTTGTTTTAAATTTTTTTTTCCACTGTGCGCGGGCCGACCCGGCTCGGAGTTTTTCGTGGGCCAAACTAGACCTACTTCGCGGGCCTTAGCGGACCTGCCCGTTTGGCCCGACACGGCCCGCGACCCGCGACGGACCTGACCTGACTAGGCCCACGTCAGATTTTTCCGGACCCAGACTGGACCGAACCTGGACTGGACCAAACGGACCTGAACCAGCCCGACCCGTCTATATACATATATATATACATACATATATATATATATATATACATACATATATATGTATATATATACACACACACACACAACCTCACAGTTTGAAATTCTTGACTTTGTCCTGGTTGACAAGGATATCCTTCAATGCGACGCCGACTTAAAATAAGGACCCATCACACTACTACCTTAATCATGTGGTGAAGAATGTTGGCAACAGTGATAAAATAAAAAAATCAATCGTAGTTAAGTGATCACCTTTTTTAAATTCATTTGTGGATAAAAAGGCTAATTAACCAAAACTGCACCAGCACACTGCCTAACTTCATCCATCAAGTTGTAACTATATTTCGTCTAATGCATATTATAATATATATATATTTTATTCCCATTGTAAATAGACTATTCAGCCGGCGAAGCGTGCTATGACCTCATCGCACTTGCGACTAATCATTTGCTAGCATCGGCCTACAGAATGATCTTGGCCCACTACCACGAGGCCCTTACACTATGCCTTTGTTTATCATCTTCTCATCACTACCCTTCGTGGATGTCCAAATAATAATAATAAACAAATCGATCAAGTAAGTTAAGCATGGTTATTTTATATTAGAAGGAAATATCTTCATAATTTTGTATGTGTACTATGGATGATTGATCCTTAGTGCTGAATGTGAAGGAGAGAGAAAGTGCCCCCCACGCGATAAAGATGATTTCGTTGATGGTTTGTGGTCTGTGGATTCCTCCCCCAATTTGCATCACCTTCGATATGAAATAATGGAGGTTTCGATGGGCTAGAAGTGGCTTTCGAGTCCTCTTGTGTGCTATTTATATCATTTGGTGGGTCATAGGCTGGCAGCTGAAGGAGCTAGATGTTGCCTATAAGTGGTTTTGATGTAATTAGCAATGGCTATGGTCTCTGGATTAAATAATTGTATTGTTAATAGCCAGGAATAAAGGGCGTCTAGGTATATTTTAGACCAGAACATTGTCATCCACTTGATACCAATATCAGTTGTTCTGTTGTTGAACATGGCCACTTATTGACTTATTGTCAAAAACTCATTTACTAGCTAAGATGCTAATAATTGCTAGTGAAGACAGATGAGTGAAACATGGAACACACTGAAGACCAAGTGTCTAAGCTTGTAGAAACATGGAACGCATTCAAACATGCCCACTTATCCTTAATTTGCATCGAATAAAGTATAAGCCGTTTAGTATGTGACTGTTACTCTAATCAAGGGACGGCGAGTTTAAATTCCAATAGATTTAGAATTTAAAGAAGAAAAAAAACTCATTTCTTTTACTTTTATTTCTTCAATATGCAGTTGTTTTTATATCAAACTGTGACTTTGTTTAACTTCATACTGAAATTTGGATACAACAACTTACTCAGATACCATGATAAATATGATGAGTTACTGCTATTAAAATCCAAGTACTAAAGTGAGAAATACCATATCACATCTACATATTAACGGAAGACCAACTTTTGTTTAAGCAATTTAAATTATCAATACAACATATATAGGTATACATATAATAACGTTATTTTTTATACACAACATGACGATAAAATCATGAAATTGAATCATTCTATAGTAATTCATAGCCTTAACCTTCAAGATATAATTTTTTTTTTTTGTGATTTTAGTGACATCCAAACAACTTTGTGTCAGAGACTTAGTGCATGATATTTTCTGTGTCTTACAATTAATAGTACAGGAAGTTCTTCCAAAGTTGATGCGCTAGTTGTGCGTGCACAACCATAGACCATTATTCTATAATTGCGTTTGGAGAGACATGGTGGCATACTTTAACGAGTATTTAATATTCCAAACACCATTTTCCTTGATAGCCCCACCATTCGGTTTGATCGGTCAAAAAGCTTCTAAGGCTCTAAGCCATGGACTATTCGATGAACTAACCTTTCTCAAAATTCACATTGTCAAACTCCGTCTTTTAGTGCCTCAACTGGGCCCAAGTGGTTTTCCAGGATGTCTTGTCATTTAAACGGAACTATAGACATTATTAATTTTTCCATCCACGGATATGGTAACACTGGCAACCATAGGCTAAGAATAACGAAGTCATATGATTTGATTTACCCAATTGAAGCTGCGGATCAATGTTGATCACATGCCTCGATGCAATGTGGATCGCACGTGCTCTGCATAGTGCGAGAATGGCGTGGAGACAAATTAACCTAGTGTTCATTCAATTCATGTAGAAACAACGACTACTCATACTCCGTGGATCCACTGTATAGATGTATGGTTTCATGATAAACCTAACATATAATATTAGTGTATATATGGAGCCTAGTTCATGTACAAGAATTTTTATAAGAATTCCTATAACAAAGAACAAAGTATGCATGATTGGTAGTATCCATGTATCATTTGGTATCATTTCTCTTGCACAAAGAATCATCCAATAGTTGAGATTCATTGTGTACGATTTGGTGTAGGAATTCTTATATATAAAATTTTTTCTATAGTGTAGAAGTCATCTTAATATTTCGACATGAGTTCACAAAATAAATCAAAACCATTGGAGAAGAATCTCACCTGCCCATTGCTTTCTTGAAACAACATGCTGAAGCTTTTAAGCTATGGACACTTAAGGAAATAAGGAAACATAATGAAACCTTTGGCAAGGGTTAGCTTTAAGTTGGAATGCATAAAAGAAATCGAGTGGTTGTCCAACCGTATGTATAGTTCCCTATAGAAACAATGGATGCATATACTTTTACACACACGCACACACTATATTCTTCTAAAAGTTCTTTTGCATGATTCGTTCTTGATAACAAAGATCTTTTATTACATGATTATATTTCTAAGTTTAGAAATTTTGAAATCTAATATATAATTATAAACGCTAGATATCTCATTTCAAATCCATTTATTTTGATTTTGCTTCTATCTGATTCTAAAAGAGTCAAATTTATTGACAGAGTTTTTCAACATTATACAATGACTACCTTATAAAAATTCAAAAAAAATTTGCGTACAAGATTTTTTACATGAATCGGTCTCAACCATTGGATGATGCCTTATGAAAGAGAGATGATACTAGATGATATTGTAGGCTTCACCAACCATATGGCTTTGTACCTTCTTATAAGAATTTGTGTAAAAAAATGGTTTGTAGACACTAATTCTTACACCAAACCAAATTATACACAATCAATTTCAACCGTTGGATGATACCAAAGAAAGGACAAATGTTACAATGGGTTCCACAAATGTCACTCAAAAAAGTCTTAGTGTAAGAAATAATGTACATAAACCATGTACATGAATCGAAGTCCATAAAAATTTCTACATCTGCATATTACTTGTATAGTCATAAACATGAAGAAATTGTGCTACCAAATATATGAACGGAATAGATCTGAGTAATAAGTATTGTAAACAACAATTAATTCAACTTTAACTACTTAGCGTTTCACCAAAGCACTAGTTTCTTATGTAGGAAGCTTAATGCCCAACTTTTAGTATAAACTAGAGAAACAAATGGTGTACAACTTGAAAAGTACCATCCTCTTCAAAATGGAGCACAAAGTTAAGAATGTTCATTAATCTTTCTTGGAAGTACTACGAAGATAAATATCAATTGAAACATATAAATCTTGACATAACCATTGAGCTTAAAAAAGAAAATGCCCATAAAATAAATAGAAAATAAAATGAAGCATCTTTCATTAAGGATTTTAGCTAAAATTAACTCCTCTAGAATGATGAATGATTGGGAGAGATGCTGAGAAAAGTTGCAAAATGAAGGATATATTCCTAATAGATGAATGATAATAGGATTATCAAAATCTTGAATCACAATTATGAGTGAGTGCTTCTGCTAGTGATGAAGCTTTGATGTTTGACAAGATATCTTCTTTAACATAAAATGTCCAAAGTGCAATGCTGTAGACCCTGTCTTTGCAGATAATAAAGAAGCCTAATAGTCATTACTATAATTGCTTATTGAATATTAGCCACTAATAAGGTTGATTTTTGATCAATGAAGAACCATAGGTATTAAAAGGACCAAAAAAAAGAGAAAAGAAAAACCCTAGCAAGCTAGGTAATGATGCAAACACAAAATGGACTCAATGTGGATGAAGCTTTAGAAGTAGCTTTTACAAGCTAAAAAAACCTGTATGATGTGCAAGAAGAAAAATAAAAAGAAAATATAATATAAAAATATGTAAATTTATATGGTATGGCGTAGAGCATTTACCTAATGCAAAGTTAAAATCGAAATGAAAATGTTATAAAGAATTTAATTGTGAAACATGAATTAATTACTAATTGATTGAAGTCGAAGAGATGTATCATTTGCCCACTAATTAAAATAATTTATCGATTTTTTTTTATTAAGGACAAAAAGATTAAAAAAACTATTGAAATGTAATAAATAGAAGAAAAAGATTAGTAAATCAAATGAGTTGTAATAGAATCACTTAGAGAGAGAGAGAGATGATTGTCTTTATTTATTTGGAAATTAAAAATTAATAGAGAATAAATAAGGAAAAAGTGTAGAGGGAGAAATGAAAATATCCAAATAAAAAACACAGTAAAATAATAAAATTAGAATAAAAATCTAAAATAATGAAATGCTAATAGCATAGATCTACTTTTTTATAAATTATTAATGTAAAAAAATTAATAGAATTAGTGTTTTGAAATTAAAAAAAATTAAAATTTAAAAAACACACAGAAAAATAATTAATTTAGTGAAGTTGAAAAAGAAATAAACTTAAATTTAAGAAATCCACATGAATAGGAAATTAAAAAGGTAGTCACTCATTAGATTCAATAAAAGGAATACATAATTATAAATAAAATAAATTAATTCCACATAAATGAAATGAATGAACCGACAATGAATAACCCACACATAGATGGAATAAATGAACACACATAGTGAGATTGAAATAAAAATGATTGTTAGAATAAGTGGAACCACATAATAGAATAATAAAATAAAATAAACTCAAAAAAATGAGGAAAATGGAAAAAGAGAATTCTCCTTTATCATTACTTTTAACCAATGTCTTCTCCTTTTTTCTCCTAAGCAAAGAGTACACAGTAGATGTTAACATTCCAACGTATCAACATGATAAAATTCAACTAAGTGCTGTGCCAGATATGGCTTTGGAGTCATTTTAAACTTAACCAATAGGAGAGCATCTCTTCTATGGCTAGAACTTAAAAAGTGCTTCGATATTATCAATGGTTTTTCAGTCTTCTAGGTTCAAAATGGTAGGAATACCATATTTTGGGAAAATAAATGGTGGAATGGTAAAAAATTGAAAAATGTCTTACCTGGTTTATATAATTTAGCCAGACACAAAAAGACTTCTGTTTTTAAAATATTAGAGGCAAACACTGAGGATCCCAATGCATTATTCAATGATTTCACATCTTTGGGAGATTCTGTGGCAGTAAATGCAGAGATTACCACATGGCATTCCATTCTTAGCAGTATTAGTATTACAACTGCACATAACACTCTGATTTGGCTTCCCACTCATAACTCTTTTACTGTAAAATCTTGTTATCAATTGTTAAATGATGGTGGACTTCGCTTCAAGTATTTGCATGAAATCTGGAATTGTTTGGTGTCTTTGAAAATTAAACTCTTTACATGACTTGTATTATGCAATCGAATTCTTATTAAAGAGAACTTGCTCAAGAAGGGATGGCAGGGCACTGATAATTACATTTTTTGTTCATCTTTTGAAACTGTGAAGCACCTGTTCTTATTCTGCCCTTTTGTGCAGTCTATCTGGCACTCTCTTTCCAATGAATATATATATCCAGCTTTCAATTCCATAGAGGACTTACTTGCAATACCACCTGCCATTAAATTTAATGTCACCTTAGTTGGTGCACATAGTTTGGTTCTTGTTGTCATTTGGTTTGTATGGCAAGAGAGAAATAATAGAATCTTTAGGGGTTCCTACAGGAATCTATTTATGATTTTGAATGATATTACTGCAATGTTTCATTGTTGGATAGATTCTCTAGCTACAGGATTTGAAAGGGCTGAGAATTTACTGACAATATCTGCTTTCCAACAGAGCAGAGAGGGGGAGCAGGTTTTGGCTCCTGATTGTGAGACGGACCTTGGCACTCCATCAATTCAAGGCTATTTTTAACCTTTGGTTAATCTGTTCACGCTTCTCACAAACAGTAGTATTTTTGGGATGTCAACATCTAGCCTTCTTTGTTGATGGCTTTATTCTTCTCAACAATTGAACATCACATTTTTTTAGGCTTCTGGTCACCTGCTATGTGACAGTGCATTATTTTTGTAGTATTCAGGTGGACTTTAAACACTGTTTCACGGTGACGGTAATATTTTGAAGTAATAGAAAGAAACACAACTACTGATTAACCAAAAACATGATAAAATTCATTCTGCTAAAATTTAACAAAAGCAATTTAATTAATTAATTTAGAAGTAAATGCAAGTGCAAGTGTAAATTTATCCGTGTTTTCATCTAATTCAAATGAATGATCCTATGTTTAAATCTAGGTAGAACAAATGACAATGAAAGTATCTCACTGATTTGAATTTTTTTTTTTTAAAAGTCGATTATTTGCAAGGTTTCTCCAATACATCCATTGGTTGGCAAAAAACACATGCAGAACGTGAGAAGCTCTGTAAACAGCAGGTGACACATATAGAAGCAGCAACATCTAGTGGTATCATATCAAGCAAGAACGGCACTTCTACCCTAACATCTTATCCAGTGACCAATCAAAGAATTTGATACAGAGACTTTCAAGTAGATTGAAGTGGTTTCATGCCAAGTGGTCGCCGTTACGTTCTCAATGCTTCAGCAGAGTGTATATTCTTTTTAACTTTCAGCTCTTTCAGAAAAAAAAAAACACAAGAACTCGTGATGTTTATTAGAGTTCCTGTAAAAGAACTGCTATGAGGACTACCTCCAATGGATGACTCCTATGAATGAGCACTAGCATTAATTCTCATACCCCACGCGACCATGATCTCAGAAAAAAGAAGCCCACACCTGTCACACAAAGCATCTCGATCCAAAGCCAATTATTTATACTACTTTTTTTTCCTCTCATTGGAGAAGATGACAGAAGGCTCTACTATAAATCTCCCCCTCAACCGTCACAATCCATCCAAGCTCACATCGAACCCTCATCTCTCAAGTCCAATAAAATCTTTGAATGCATGCAGTTCTTGTGGTAGCATATAGTTTCCAGACAAGTGTCGTAGCCTAATATTTGAGTGTAATATTATAAAAAAAACATTTTCTTTCAAACTTCACCCCTTCAAGTATTAATTCTTCTTGTCTTGTCCAACACTTCCGGTCATGAGTGCTCAGTTATCCACTTCGAAACTTGTCTTCGTTCCAGCTGCCATCCTTTCTCCGGCCAACACCAGGGGCAAGGTGGTCTTTGTCATCGGAGCAACCGGCACCGGGAAGTCACGGCTGGCGATCGACCTTGCGGCCCACTTTAGTGGGGAAGTGATCAATTCCGACAAAATCCAAGTACACAAGGGCCTTGACATCACCTCCAACAAGGTCACCTCCGAGGAATGTGGTGACATCCCTCACCACCTGCTGGCCATCGTCGGACCCCATGAAGACTTCGACGTGTCGGACTTCCGTAGATGCGCCACCGAAGCGTTGGATTCGATCTTGGCACGTGGGAGGCTGCCTATAGTAGCCGGGGGCTCAAACTCCTTCATCGAGGCCCTCGTCGATGGCGAGAACAAGAAATTCCGGTCGAAGTACGAATGCTGCTTCCTGTGGGTGGACGTGTCCTTGGCGGTGCTCGACTCTTTCGTGTCCGAAAGAGTGGACCGGATGGTGGAAATGGGGATGATCGATGAGGTGAGAGGGATGTTCGACGCGAACGACACCGACTACTCCAAAGGAATCAGACGTTCGATCGGGTTCCCCGAGATCGACCAGTTCCTACGAATGGAGGTCACTGAAGCAGAAGCGATCGACGAAATCAAGACGAACACATGCAAGCTGGCTCGAAAGCAGCTCGGTAAAATCAACCGACTAAGGGAATTGCCCGGGTGGCAAATGAAGCGGCTCGACGCGACGGACGTCTTTGTCCGGAGGCAAGGCAGCAAGGAGGACGCCGAGGAGGCGTGGGAGAAGCTTGTGGCGAGGCCAAGCATCGAGACTGTCATCGAGTTTCTCAGCCAACAAACCGAGCACGTCAGTAACGATCGTGGCAATGACGTCGACGAATGCATCAGCAAGAAGGACGTGAACGGGAAAAGGACAACAATGGCTACCCGATTCTTCGTCAACGTGGAGGCCGTCACTGCGGCCGGTGCCGTCGCGATCGTGGGGGCTACCTGAAGTTCTACGTACGTGGGGTCAAGATGCGGCGACGAGCGTGTCTCTTTGTGTGCGAGTGTGGTTTTTGGCTTTTGGCGTGTGTGTTTGGGTGGAGTTAGTGGAGACGGTCGGTCATTGTGCTTCCACTTGGCCATTGTGGTCTCCTTCCCACCTGGTGCGGTCCAGTACTCATGAAGGACTGTGGGACCCTTCGAACTTGTAAAAGCGTGGTCTTGTCCTTTCACTGTCTTTATTTTTCCCGCGCTTGAGTGAGTTTCATATGCGGCTCTAATCTGTGTGCTGAAAGATTCTCCATACCCTTTCAGCCTCTATGTATCGTTTTCGAATAAATCAGAAAATTAATTACCATTTACCTCTACTTCAACTTGTCTTCCACCCAAACCTGTTGAGTAATCATGTCATCAATCAGCATCGTCTGCGAGGGAAGTGGAGCATACAATTGTACTAACAAAGATAACCATGCATCGAGATGGTTATCCATAAAGAAAGTGTGTTAGGAAATTATTTCCTCTTCATGGACTGTGAACAAATGACAAGTGAGAAATAGAGAAAATATAAATATAAAAATACATATATAAATATAAAGATTTATAAGATTCGATCAAATAGAATTACATTCTCAGATAAAGAGAAAGATAAAGATATTTCTCTATAATTTCTAGAGACAATTATCAAATGAGGTTCGAACTCATTTTTATATGGTAAGGTCCTTTATATATTTTGTAACTTATAATTTAAATTTAAAGATGTTTTAAAATATATTTATTTGCATATGTTAATGACTCAACAACAATTTTTTTTATATCTCAAGTGGTCTTGGTTTTAACGAAGAAATACTACTTATTTTTTACATAGGTAATATTTTTTTTGTAACTCAAATTAGTAACTTTAGTTTTGACGAAGAAAGATTGTTTCTTTTTTATATGAGAACTTATTGTGAATGTTACTATGTGTACATTTATTGGTAATGTTTAATAACAATATAATAACTACTAAGTTAGTTAATGTATTAATTAATGTGATAATATTAACATTAAATGTAGTCATTTATACCAACTTGAAACATGGATTGTCATACAAGTAGTCTCATTAACATACTTATTACAAAAATATCATTGATGGTGGTGGTGGTACTAGATATCTATGACCGGTATGACAGCATAATAATTATACTAAATTGAAATCGAGTTATAGGCATTGCTAATAAGGTTGAAATTTATGATCCTACAATAATTGTTCTTTTACTGATCATTTTCCATATTCCAATAGAAATTCTAGATGTTTTTTTATTCATAACATTTTATTTTTTTAGTTTAGTTTCAATTTCAATTTCACACTTCCTTATATTTGTTTTAGTGTTACCTTTTGTTTCTTATTTTAGTTTCAAGTTATTATTTTTCTCTGTTTTAGTTTCAAGTACTACACTTTCCTATTTTAGTTTCAATATTCGAGATTTGTAGCTAAGGCTTCACAATGATGGTGAAGAGGATGGCAATAAGGCAGAGG
>JAMKQA010034635.1:0-17571 GCA_024699735.1 Posidonia australis | reverse complement strand
CCCCCCCCCCCCCCCCCCCGACCTCTGTCGCCAGAGTGTGGCAACGGCGGGTCACGATGGAGTTCCGCTAGCCAAGGGATCACTCTGGATCCCTTGGAAGCACTCCAAAAAGAGGAGGAGAGGCTAGAGGATTAAAATTCAAACAACTGGGAGGGGATCTGTGTGTACCTCGCAGTAGTCACCTCGCCGAAACTTTGGAAGCGACGATTGATCCTCTCTGCGATGGCCTCACACTCTGGAATTCTCTAGAGCTCTCCTCTTCCCTCTCTTGCGTGGTGAAAAGGATCCTTGAACCATTGCATTCCTCCTCCATATATAGGCGACAGAACCCAACAATACGCTGCAAGAACCCATAACGGACAGCAACAGAAACGAACATCAGAACAAACCAGCACCACTGCTGGTTCCAAAACAGCCCAACAAACTTTAACGGCTATACCCCCTTGTGTTCCACCCTGTCCCTTGCTCGCCGACAAGATGAATGGCGATCTGAGCTTCTCCGGTGACCCATCCGACGGCTCTGGATGCCCTAGGAGATGCTGGACTGATGGAGCTCGAGCTGTGTTGGAATGGCTGGAGACATCAGTGAGGAGAAATTGGGTTCAATGGCTGAATTGTGAGAAATCAATAGAGAGGAAAATGGGTGTGGGACTTGTATGTTTTTTGGTAGAAAAAATATCAGTAAATGAAGATGGCAAAAAGAGTATGGTGTTGGGTTGAAACAATATAGGGAGAAATTATTCATGGTGGGCCTTCATGGGCTCAATTGGGCTTAATGGGCCTAAGTGGACTCAATTGGGCTTAATGGGCCTATGTGTGCCTTCTTGGGCCCAAGTGGGCTTCCATGAAGTAAATGGGCCCAATGAGGGTTAGAGCTTAGCCACCACATCTCCATCCTGCAAAATCAAAAAATTGGAGTGTCTACACCAGGGTACAGGCAACGGCTAGGAACCACCAAGAGAGGGAACCGAGTCATTGCCAGGGTGCCGGCAATGGCTGGGAACCACCAAGAGAGTGAACAGAGTCGTTGACAAGATATAGGCAACGACTGGGAACCGCCAAGAGAGTGAACCGAGTCGTTGCTAGGGTACAGGCAATGACTGGGAACTACCAAGAGAGTGAACCGAGTCATTGCCAGGGTACCGGGAATAGCTGGGAACCACCAAGAGAGTTAACCGAGTCATTGCCAGGATACTGGCAAAGGTTGGGAACTGCCAAGAGAGTGAACCGAGTCATTGCTAGGGTACAAGCAACAGTTGGGAACCGCCAAGAGAGTGAACTGAGTCGTTGCCAAGATACAAGCAACCGTTGGGAACTCCAAAGAGAGTAAATCGAGTTGTTGCCAAGGTACAGGCAACGGCTGGGAACTGCCAAGAGAGTGAATAGAGTCGTTGCCAGGATATAAGCAATGGCTAGGGACCGCCAAGAGAGTGAACCTAGTCATTGCCAAGGTACAGGCAATGACTGGGATCTGCCAAGAGAGTGAACCGAGTCGTTGCTAGGATATAGGCAATGACTGGGAACCGCCAAGAGAGTGAACCGAGTCGTTGCCAGGGTATAGGCAACGACTAGGAACAGCCAAGAGATTGAATCAAGTTGTTGCCAGGATACAAGCAACGGTTGGGAACTACCAAGATAGTGAACCAAATCGTTGCCAGGGTATAGGCAATGGCTGGGAACCGCCAAAATAGTGAACTAAGTCATTGCTAGGATACAGGCAACAGCTGGGAACAACAAAGAGAGTGAATCGAGTCGTTGCCATGTTACAGGCAACGGCTAGGATCCACTAAGAGAGTGAACCGAGTCATTTCCAGGATACAGGCAACGACTGGGAATCTCTAAGAGAGTGATCCGAGTCATTGCTAGGGTACAGGCAATGGCTGGGAGTCGCCAAGAGAGTGAACCGAGTCATTGCCTCGGTAAAGGCAACGGCTAGGAACCGCCAACAGAGTGAACCGAGTCATTGCCAATGTATAGGCAACGGTTGGGAACAACCAAGAGAGTGAACTAGTTGTTGTCAAGGTACATGTAACGGCTTGGAACAGCCATGAGAGTGAACTGAGTCATTGCTAGGATAAAGGCAACAGTTAGGAACTGCCAAGAGCGTGAACCGAGTTGTTCCCAGGGTACAAGCAACGACTGGGAACCATCAAGAGAGTGAACCGAGTCGTTGCTAGGAAACCAGCAATGGTTGGGAACCGCTAGGAGAGTGAACCGTGTCTTTGCAGGGTACAAGCAATGGCTGAGAACCGCCAAGAGAGTGAACTGAGTCGTTGCCATGGTACAAGCAATGACTACGAACCACCAAGAGAGTGAACCGAGTAGTTGCTAGGATACGGGCAATGGTTAGGAACCACCAAGAGAGTGAACCGAGTCATTGCTAAGGTACAGGCAATGGCTAGGAACAGCCAAGAGAGAAAACTAAACAGCTATTCTGATGCTGCCTCGCCCCAGGTGATCTCTGAACTTCGACAAGGCATGGGTAAATTTACAATCTGCCTAAACAAACTACCCCTGGGCATACGGGAGCCTAAAGCAGGTGGCTTGGGCTCAAAATTCCTCTACACACTGATGGGGGCAACACGGTAATTTCATAGTAAAGACGAGATCCATTGTAAATCAACTACACAATGCTGGGATGTTCTTGGGCTAGACCAAGGATGGAGGGACTCTTGGTAGGCCTTGATCGGCAATCGGAGTGCCATCAACTCAGGGGTTAGTTGATAGGGGCAAAATGGTAATTTTGCTCCAAACTACTAGGCTCTAAAAATGTTCGAACATAAGTTGGATTCTAGTGTAAAGGAGGCATTCTTGATCTCTCAAAGGAAGTCAAACCCAATAGACAATATGCTCTAGTGATAAGTAGGGCCTTCTTGCGATTCAAGAAATAATAAGGGCTTTTTTGCAAATTTACCCCAAACTATCCTTTGAGTTTGAACTACTATTCTAGTGGTGGCGCTCACGCCTCGACTAAATCTTCGGTGTATTAACTTCACTTTCGACTGCATGGGCTGGGGTTTTGATCAATATAGAAATTATATGGGCCTCTTTGCAAAATTTCCAGTTTTGACTCATTGAAGAATTTTCCAAAGTAATGAATAGCCTAATGCTGATCTGAGTTCATTGGATCTGTTATGGTAGGTATGGCCTGAAAAGAGAAAACTTTCTAGCACCTGGAGCAGTCTAGGGACATGTTTGTAATTCCTGGAGAATATTGTAAAAACTGCAAAACTGACCGCCAGGGCCCATCTAGGTGGCGATTCCTGTACCAGAAACCTTGTCTAGAGTCCTGGAGGCTGCGTAGACTTTTCCGGCTTTTCATATTGCTGAGAGACAATTCAAAACATCACTAGGTAAATTGTAGTCCATAAATTTGAAGAAAATTGCTAGGGGAATAAAACTCCAGAATCTACGGGACCCACTGGCAGTTACTCTTATTTTGAATGGATGCATGGCAGTTGGTCATTCTCTTCATGATTCTGCATAAAACTTTTTCATGCTTATTTCTCTTGGACAAGGTGAAAAATAAAATATGATCATTTAAAGGCCCCCCTCCATACGAGCCTCTTCTCCTTCCTTCACCTTCCTGCCCTCTCATCTTCCTCTCTTCCTCTCCTCATTGAACGGCTGCTAGGGCTTAGGTGGCAGAACCGTGGTGAGGGGAGCGACGTTTGTGGAGTTTGGCAAGGGCTTCAGTGGGTGTTTCGACGGGACTGAGACAACTCGAGCGGGCAGCAGGCACGAGCACGGTAGGCTTTTGCGTAGACTGGGCGCACGTCACTGGCGCAAGGAGGAGCGGCGACAAAATGGCACCCCCTCTCCCTCTCTCATTTTCCTTCTTTTTTTGTTCTGTATTTTCCCTCTTTCGCAGGCATGTGGGTTTCTTCCATGCCATCTCCCGTCATTGTTGGGCTACTCGACGCTGGTGGTGTGGTCTGTCAGTGGAGCGGTCGGGGTCTCCAAGACACAATGGCTAGGCCCTAGGAGGTGGGCTACCAATGGCCCCACGTGGTGGCTAGCCGTTGCTAGAGATCACGCCGACGACGGTGGGTGCTCCCCCCTACATGAAATTTTGCAACATGTCCCTAGTTCCTTGAGTAGGACATGAATGATGACGATAGTGTGCCCTGGCTAGTTTTCTTGTTCAGAAAATCTCATACAATAACATTGTAAAAAAAGAAGAAGCCATTATTATCTTGCTTGAATGATTGCTGCAAAATGCCAAGGAATTATGTTCAAATAATATTAAGGAAAGGCAATTGTTCTGTAACGGGCCATGTCTGGATTGCCTTTGAATTTCTGTTTAACAGGCACTATCCATGGTATTTGTTTGAGTAATAGTACGAAATGCTATTGGCTTTGTGCATGAATACCTTGGCTTTTGTTTGAATATTTTGCCTCTGAATGCAAATTCTGATTTGCTAGACCATAATTGTGCTTTTCTTTGAATACTGCCCTTGATTATCCCGACTATTTGGGCTTTTGGTGTGACGCCTTACCACAACTTCGTTTTGATAACATGCCAATTTAAACATGACCCCGCTTTTGCAGTCTGATTCTAATTTCGAGGCATAGGTGACATAGGCGAGCGGGAATGCCTCTAGCTCGTGCGCTCAAGGTTGTGGATCTAGTTCACGATCCGAGGCTGCTTCTAGTTCACAGGCTTGGGGTTATGGATATAGTTCACGATCCGGGGTTGCTTCTATCTCCCAGGCGTTGGAGGAGGCAATGCTCAACATCCCTGAGGATGTAAGAAACCAAAACTCCATCTACTCTGGTCTTTTCCATATGCAATCTTTAGGCTCGTCGAACTGAATCTCTTTTGGCAAGAATCCGGCAATTTCGGGGGCTGATTGTTGGATGGAAATGACATCAATAATAGTGATGGCTTCGAGGTAAGTAATCTCCTTTTCATCATAAATTTACTTAACATGACTGATTTCTCACCCTATCGTTCTTTACTCCTCAGGTCAGGGATACTAGATGAGTGATGTGGTGTCTTTGGATTCCGATGCTGGAGCATTTCGAGCGTCTCCCCGGCTTCCTGAAGGAATTTCAGCTACATCGCACTCCTTTAAGGAGTCTCCTATGCCTTCAAGCTGTTCACGGGCACTATGATTTTTTTTGAGCACTCGCGGAGCGATGGCGACATGCGACCCACACCATCCATCTTCCTTTCGACGAGATGGCTATCCTACTGGAGTACTGGCGTTGTTGACAGGCTTTTGCTTCGGGATGGAGCCCATAGTCGGCTTGGCTACCTTGGGTTTGCCAAGTTTACAGAACTCCTAGGTCGTGAGTGTCCACCACTGACCTGGTCAGCACACTACCTCCACTACAGTTCGATTAGAGAGTGGATCCTATTTTGGCTGGATCCAGCACCGTGATCGAGGGAGGTGGAGTTCATTCTTCGCCACTTCCTGATGGAGCTGATGGCCCTTATTTTCTACGACACCTCTAGATACTGTGTCTCGACAGATTGGTTGATATACCTCGCCGACATGGATCACCTGGACCGGTATGACTACGGAGGCACCAGTTATGCTTACATGCTTTGTGGCTTGGATAGCGTCGTAAGGAGTAATCAACGGTCCCATGTGGGGGTCTACCCACTACTGACGGTAATCTCCTGTGTTATCTTCTTTTGTTTAAGCAGTATGATTATGTCCTGACCTGCTTTTTTGTATTTGCAGTACTGGTGGATGGAGCATTATATGTGGGGGCACTATTTCTTTCATCTCCGCCCTAGACTTTCCCACTCCCACGATAGTGGTGTGAGCCAGACCACCGTACCGTAGCTGGGGTGTATAGCTATGAGTCTTACCGCTGTCTACTGGACCTATTGTCGATACACGATGTGAGTTTACAAACCATGCACTTGTTTACTGCTTTCTATGCTTTCTGATATCTGAATTGACTTGTGTTCTATTTTGTTTTGTATAGGTTGAACTGAGGCCGTTTGAGTGGTACACTGGGCTAAACTGGGAGCCCTTGAACTCTGCCCGAACTTACTGTTGGAAGCAGATGAAATTTATCTACTTCAAGAAATCCACCTTCTACCTGTCTAGCCGGGTTTGCCATTAATTCACCCCAGAGTTTGGCATTGTGCTTCCACCTCCTGCAAAGATGGTTCCCCAGGGCCACTACCCCCCGTGTGGGCTCGCTCCATTGCGGCGGAGATCATGATCGACCGAAGCCAGTACGTCCTCCGTTTCGCCAGCTATGACGAGTACCAGGAGTGGTACGAGCATGCTTGCAAGCCGTACCTCTTTGAGGAGGACCACTAGAACAATAACAGGACATGTGGTTCTTAGAGAACTAGGTTGAGGTAAAATCTACTTCCCACTTGTGGCATAAACAGACCTCTTGATTCTGACTTTTCTGATACAATTGTTTGCCTTCTTTTCAGCGGTTCGAGGGCAGGCTGAGCGACTTTTACGCTCGGATGAGACAGGCCAAGGTAATGAATTCTCCCCCTTGGTTTTATAATTCTTAACTGTTCATACCTGATTATGCTGACAACACTATCTTCATCTGTAACCCCAACGAGAAGCCTGTAGGGAGGTAAGTGTTTTTCTTGCTCTGTGTCTACCACTCTCTGTAAACATTTAGGACTAACCCTCTTATTACAGGGATACTGGCTGGAGGACGTCATCCTCGGGAGTAGTGTTGACGAGGCTGACCCTGAAATTGAGGAGGATACCTCTGTCGCTGGGGACCTGATGGGCGCTACACTTCTGCACCCTCTCGTGCTCGTGCGGCCTCAGGTGCAATTGCCCAACGACTTCGGCATAAGGGGAGCACTGCTTCGTTCATGCTTCCCAAGGGTAGGAACCATTTGAGAGTGAGGACGATGCTTGGGATTAATCTGCCCAATTAACATGTATCTTTTTGTTGTATTTCTAAACATCCTTGACTGTAAACTTGGATGTGCTGAGGTGCTGGATTGGCATGCTCTCTGACAATGACTGGGAGAAACTGCAGTGTTGGGGAATCTCTGGGTGTCTCTTGAAGATCAAGGACATCGAGGTGAACCGATATCGCCTAAGTGCTGTGTCTAGATTTTGGAAATCGGCCTACCATGTATTTCAGTTTGGTCATGAGGAACTGACTGTCACCCTAGAGGAAACCAGGTGGATCTGTGGCCTATCATGACTACTAGGGCCTCCGGTCTTCATGCATCGAGACGGGTATGCATCTGTCCTTTCTCTGCTAACTGACTTGAACACTGTAGAATGTGGGAGGCATTTAATCTGTACAAATGGCTCTGAACCCATGCTACGCTTGGACTTCCATGATGAAGTGGTCATGAGGTGCTCTGTGTTGGGCAACGACCTATGGTTGCATAGCTTCATCCTTCGTTTTCTTGGGGAACTCATATTCAATCATGGCTGGATGACCGTAGTGATTGAGATAGCTGAGGTCACTTTGGCAGTGGTGAGCAAACAAATAGATCTGGCTCCCGTGATCCTGGCTGAGACTTACTGGGCCTGGATCGTGCACTTCACCGATGTCGTCACTTCTACGGCTGTGGAGCATTATTGCAGGTAACTATGAATTCTTCTACGATTGGCATATCTGCATACTGACTTAATGCTTGGACAAGTGTGGTTGGACATGGGAGTCGAGGTTCTGTCCCCCAAAGACCAGCATTTGAGGCCTACCTCCATAGCAGGCATTCTCGGACCACCTCTGGAGTACAAGAGTTCTATGAAAAGTAGGAGGGACTGTCCGGAAGTCTGATCACTTGGCAAATTGCCCCATCAACCGTGGAGCCTTTCACTACGTTTTTCAATGATACTGACATGAGGGTGATCATCCTTCCTGGCCTAACTAGAGGGGTGGAGTATCACCCTAGTCGTGTCTTACGCCAGTTTGGTTTCTGCCAGGATGCTTTTGAACAATCTCTGATGCCTACCCTCTTCTGGTTGTATCCTCAGAACTCTACTGCCATGACTGCTGAGTTGGTTTGTCTGCTACGAACCAGCGTTAGCTCTAGTGATCTGACTCTAGTGAGAGGCACAGGATGTTCTATGGCATATAGGGCATATACACAGGTGGACTGGCCAATTAGTGAAGTAGCTCCTAGCGCTCCTCTGTTTCAAAATGCTGGCAGCTCGAAGAGGCCCCAGACTGAAGGGAATAACTAATCCAAGCATATGTAACATATTTCTGGAATTTCTTTCAATGAATGTACTCTTGAACTTGAATTCGAATGAAGAATCTATGCTCTTTCACTATGTGCCCTTTTATTTCCTTTTATGACCAACTTCTTGAATAGCTCCCTTGTTTCATTAGGATCGGCCAAAACATCTATCCTTTTGAAGACGTAGATTGGATACATTATCGTGACTTGCCAGTCTAGCTTCTACGTGGGTATACAGAGGGTACATTCTGTTGTAAGTTGGCCACTAGTGCCCTTAGCATAAACGCGCATGTCCTACACGCAACTGCCACACGGCTCTCGGATGTGGGGTCCATGCTCACGTTCCGTGGTCTCCAAAGTCTCAGTCAGGAGCGCTCTTGGGCTTGATGATCTGCCTCTATCCATTCTTCCTACTGACCTTTTGTGTGGGGCTACTGATTTGCACCGAACTTTTGGCTTGAAGTACCTAGTAAAGCGTCTACTTGCCAAAATGCAGCTGACATGCCTAGCTATGGATGCTTTACTGAAGTCAACCATGTGGGCAGCTAACATGCCCCTAGCTGGAGATAAATCATATAGGCAGCTGACATGCCCCTGGTAATGGGGGTAGGCCACCAATGTCGACCAAGAGGGCAGTTGACTTTCCCTTGGTCGATGACTGGGCAAAGTCCTGTCCCTAGATAAAGGCGATGGGGGAAAGTAATGCAGATGCAAATGCATGGGTTGTGCTTACATAGCTATGCTGGACCCTAAGCATTAAAAAAGCTTTGATGTCTATTCGAAAGGGAATGGGTGGATCTCGTTACCTGAAGGACTCTATCCAAATCTCTAACTGACGGGTGGCACTCTGGGTGGCGGGGCGGTAATGCTAGGAATGTAAATACTGAAATGATGGATAACTGGGTGGTAAGTGGTTAAATGGTGACGAGGCTAGGACTTCGCATCAAACTCTCTGGGTCCCACACCTACACTTTTACATTATCGACTTTTCTTTTGCTCCCACATAGGTGTGGGGGTTCACTCTACTCCTATCAGGGGTAATGAATGCCATGGTGGGAGGCTCTTACTAAGAAGGGGGGCTAGTCCTTCAATGACGTGGTGGCTCAGCGTATGCTTCAACTCCTCCCTGGGGTATAGTAGGGGTAAAGTTGGCTCACACACCTCTCTCTAAGGCTGAGTTCTGTCTTCAACTTCTTTCTTCTCATTTCTTTTGTGCCCTCAATGCATTATGATTTTTCTTGCTCACTCTCGCTCACACCCTAGCATTTTATCTCCCTCTTAGAGCTGAGGGTCCTTGGAATGTTTGAAAACTTCGTCCTGCACACGATGGGGGGTGGCTTCCTCACTCACTTGATGATCTGGATTGAACTCTTCGGGTGTGAGAACCTTTTCCCGTGGTAGGCTAAGCTTTTCTGATTTCATCATTAGGTAAAATGCAGATGGTGCATGCGCATGCATGCTGATACAAGAATCTGAAACATGAATGCTGAGTGTATGTGTTGCGTGAACGTAGGAATGCGTGTTATAATAAATCGGTGTGAGTACAATGAGACAGCATGAACAAATGCCAGAATGCGGATTACAAATGCAGAATGCAATGATGCAGGGTGCTCGAATACATGGGGGAGGACTTTGCTCGACGTCGAGACCTAGTCACTTGTAGTACTTCTTCAGGTAGCATGTATTGACTGGCTCAGATTGCTTAATGTGGTCCATGTCCTCTAGGATCACAACTCCTCCAAGGAAAACCTACTTGACGATGAATGGTCCTCGCCAATTGGGTTGGATCTTTCCACGAGCATCGAGCAGGTGGAATGCTCGCACAACCAAATCACCAGGCGTTACGATTCTGGGTCGGACTTTCTTCTGGTAAGACCTGGCCATGCGTTTTACATAGCACTGAGCGTGGTGCAAGGCCTGCAATCTATGCTTGTCTACTAGGTTTAGCTGTATGCATCGATCTTCGATCCATTCCGCCTCCTCTGGCTCTACCTCCCTCAGGATCTAGAGCGATGGAATCTCTAGTTCAATGGGGAGAACTGCCTCCATCCCGTAGACCAAAGAGTATGGGATTGCCCCTGTATAAGTTTGGATGGATGTCCTATAGGCCCACAATGCGTAGGCCAGCTAGTCATGCTAATCTCGATGAGTCTCTGCCATCTTCTTTAGGATCATGGTAAGGTTCATGTTGGCGGACTCCACAGTGCCGTTAATCTGTGGGCGGTATGGAAAGGATTTATGATGCTTGATGTGGAGGCTCTGCAAAAATCTTCCACCGTCTTGGCTACGAAGTTCCTCCCATTATCGGAGATGAGGGCATGGGGAACTCCATACCAGGCTACAATATTATTTGGAATAAACTTCTCTGTAGCCACGACAGTGACTACTTTGTAGGAAGCTGCTTCTACCCACTTGGTAAAGTAGTCAATTGCTACCAAGATGAAGCGATGTCCATTGGAGGCTGCTAGATGAATGGCTCCAATGATGTCAATATCCCATGTTGAGAAGGGCGAAGGCACAGACATATTTTGCAATTGATGAGGAATTGCATGGATTAGGTTGCCATGGACCTGGCAGTTGTGGCACCTTCGAATGAACCGACAGCAGTCAACATCCATTGTCGACCAGTCGTAGCCTTGTAACATGATTTTCTTGGCCAACAAGATCCCATTCATATGTGGGCCGCACACTCCAACATTGATCTATAGCATTAGGGTATCGGCCTCCTTTCAGTCTACTCACCTTAACAACATTTGGTTGTAGGACCTTCTATACAAATGGCCACCCCCAAGGACATATTTCGACGCAAGCCGCTACATGGTCTTCCTATCAGAGGCAAGGGTATCAGGTAGGAGGTTCCCAGTTTGCAAGAAAACCTTGATGTCATGGTACTAGTGAAGCTCTTCGTGTGGATCAGCCTCTTCGATGCTCATGCAGTACACAGGGTAGTCCTCTCAGGGTTATCGATACGTCCACCACGTGATCGTCTAGTATAGACAACCATGACGCCAAAGTTGCCAATGTGTCTACATATGCATTCCTAGCTCTATTCGTGAAGGAGAAGGAAATGTCCTCAAATTCTATCATGAGCTTCAGGAGATATGAGTGATATGGTACCAGCTTTGGGTCTTTTGTCTTCCAACTCCTATTCACCTAGGATATGATCAGCATAGCATCGCCGTGGACTTGCAGTTCCCCTACACCGTGTTCTAATGCAGCTTGTAGGCCAAGGATGCATGCTTCATACTCTACCTCGTTATTGCTGCACTAGAACGATAGTTTCCTGGAAAATGGGATGTGCATCTCTAAGGGAGTCACCAACACTGCCGTGATACCCTGGCCTCTCTTGTTTACTACCCTGTCAAAGTAGAGGCACCATCGCTTTTGGACATCTAACTCCTTGAGTCCTGAATCATCCATGGCAAATAATATGTCCGGGAAATTGGGTCAATAGGGGCTGATACTCCGGCAAAGGTAAGTTAGCCAGGTGATCTGCTAGGGCTTGCCCCTTCACTGATTTTTGCATCATGAAGGTGATGTCATAATGGGATAACAAGACCTGCCACGTGACACATTTGCCCACTAGTGCTGGTTTCTAGAACAAGTACTTCATCGGGTCATGTCGACATAACAACAAAACTAGATATGCCATCATATAGTGCCGCAAGCATTGGGTGGCCCAGACCAAGGATAAGCAAAATTTTTCGATGGTGGTATACCTGGCTTCACAATCATTGAACTTCTTGCTTAGGTAGTACATTGCCCTTTCCTTTCGGCCTGTCTCATCGTGCTGACCTAATACAACACCCATGGAGTGCTGTGTAACTGATAAGTAGAGGAGGAGTGGCCGTCCTGGCATCAGGGGGGGGACCAAGATTGGTGGCCTCGCTAGCAAATATTTGATCTTATCGAAGGCGGCTTGGCATTCCGCACTCTAGGTAATCTAAGCATTTTTCCTCAGGAGCTTGAAGATTTGCTCACATAAAGGAGTGAGCTGGGCGATGAATCGGCTGATGTACTGTAGGTGCCCATGCAAACCTCAGACCTCCCTCTCTGTTGCTAGAGGCGGCATATCGATGATGGCTCTGGCTTTATTAGGATCGACCTCAATCCCCCTTCAGCTGACTATACACCCCAAGAGCTTTCCTGATGTGACGCCAAACACACATTTGCTGGGATTCAGCTAGAGCTTAAACTTTCGCAGGTAGGAAAGATGGTCGTCGGACTCTTTGGATTTGGCAATAATATCGTCTACGTATACCTCAATGACCTGGTGCATGAGGCCAGGAAAAAGTGTTGTCATTTCTCTTTGGTACATAACGTTGGCGTTCTTGAGTCCGAATGGCATCATGTTGTAGCAAAAGACCTCACAAGGCGTGATGGATGACGTCTTCTCCATGTCCTCTTCTACCATTTTGATCTGATTGTAGCCTGAAAAGCCGTCCATAAATGATAACATTTTGTGCCCCGTGGTGTTGTCCACCAGTACATCGATGTGAGGTAGTGGGAAATCATCTTTCAGGCTCGCTTTATTAAGGTCTCTATAGTCAAAGCACATGTGAACGCACCTATCCTTTCTGGGCACTGAAACCACATTGGCTAGCCATTCTGGGTAAAGGACATCCTTTAGGAATTTGACTTGGTGTTGTTTCATGATTTCCTCTTTTAATTTGAGAAGCCACTGTGGGCACCATCTTTTGAGTTTCTGCTTGACTGGCTTGGTGATCGGCTTCAATGGCAAAGTGTGCACTACTATCTCAACATCTAGTCTGACCAAATCATCATAACTCCAGGCAAAAACATCACTATACTCCTTTAGAAATATGATAAAATCTGCCCTTTCTTGTGGTGACTATCCAACACTGATGTGGACCTCCTTGACATCGCTTGGTGCGCTGATGTTCACCACCTCCATGTCCTCCTTGACGTGCAAATTTGGTCCTTCTAGATCGTCGTCGTGAGGATGGAATTCTGGCAAATCTTCTGAATCATCGATGCCCGTGTCTTCCTCCTCCCCGTATGCTAACAGTTCTGATAAAACCTCCTCTTGGAATACTGAGTCAGTGACATCAAATGAGAGGATCTGCTCCGACTCCTGCCTCTATTTATGCTTGAGGAGGGTCACACTGACTCTAGTATTCTTATAACCGCACTATGCGGACTCCAATCCTGTGCTCTTCTGCTCTGCAGTGGTGCTAACCTGTTCATCTCCCTCCTCTAACTTACTTCTAATATTTTTGTTTCTTTGTATTTTTCCTGAATTTATTGGGTTTTCTATACTATTTACAATAATCTCCCCCCGACAATCGTCTAGTTGATGACCGCTCTGGGGTTTGCTTCGTGGGCTCTCTAAGGAGCCTACCTCAAGGTCTTTTTTTTCCCCCTCACCTTTCTGAAGGAGAGGCTTGTGCTGCACATATCACTTAGACCCACCTCCCAGCTACTCGGAGAACATCTCCTGTAGTCTAGTTTTGACTATTCTACCCTCCCCCACAACCATGATTGCTGGAGGACCCTAGTGATTCTAGGGTGAGGTGAGTTCTGGCTCTGATGCTACTATCTTCCCTTTCCTCTTCCGGTCCTCTTCGGCTGCGTCTTCTGCCAAGATTGCTAGTTGTTCCTAAAATAGCACTTCCAGGTCATTGAGCACTGTGTCTACATGGGTC
The DNA here is from genome assembly GCA_024699735.1 of Posidonia australis. NCBI lineage: Eukaryota > Viridiplantae > Streptophyta > Magnoliopsida > Alismatales > Posidoniaceae > Posidonia > Posidonia australis. The sequence goes on along the minus strand of JAMKQA010034635.1, from coordinate 3,759 downwards.
TCAATGGCTGTGCACTCCTCCTCATCTGTGGAAAAACTATGGCTGTGATACTGTTGCTGCTGCGAGTTGCAAAACTAGATAAGGGGATGATGGGACTACTACCTGTCGCTGCTTTGTTCTGTCTGTGGGGTCTGGCTCAACTGTGCTCAAAGTATCTTCATCCATGTAATAATCCTTACTGCAGACCCACTCGACATCTTCTACTGGACTCTACTATTGTTGCACTGCAATGATTAGGGACGGGTTCCTGTTCAGGTCCATCACACTTGCACTAACTAAGTTAGTCAAATCCCTAGGGACACACAACCTTCAGTGCCTACGCATGCCTCCTCGTGGTCCTTGGTATCCTAGTCCATCGCGATCTCTTCTTTCCTTCGCCTCGACGGGCTCTACGATCCCTTGACCGTATCACCCAAGTGGTGCTTGCTTCTTGTATCCCCATTGGTGACAAAGGTTCTCAACCATCAACTAAGGGTGGCCATGAACGGACAAGAAGCTGACATGCTCAAATTCCGGAACGAAATTGATCTGTTCTAAACGGTTAACACGATAGAGGACATCCGATGGCTTGGGATCAAAGTGGACAGTCTGAAGATCGATCGAAGAGACTACGTTAACCTTGTCCCTCTCAAAGTTCTCTCCCATGACAACAACAATGTCATTGCCACAGTAGAACTTAATCATACGGTGCAAGGTTGACGGGATGACTTGATGCTTGTGCAGCCAAGGGCACCCAAGCTGGAGATTGAAAGTAGGCTCGATATCAACAACATAGAATTCAACGTCGAACTGAGTTGGACTGACATTCAAAGGAATGACCAAAACCCCCAATGTGTTGTCGTGTGTGTTGTCAAAAGACGTCATCCCCTTGACAGCTGGTGTAATGTCCTCGACTTTGAATCTGATTTTGCTTGCAGTGCACAAGGGGCAGATGTTTAGACGTACGTTATTATCAACCAGTGCCAAGGGGATTCTAAACTTTTGGAACTGCACGGTGATGAACAGTGGTTGGTTGTGATTGGTTCCTACCAGGGGCAACACTTAGGACGAGAAAGAGATGACTCGTAGCATTGCGATCATGCCTACCATGTTCCCAAGGGTTGTGGGCTCAATGGTGGGGGATACATGGTGTAGACACCCCAATTTTAAGGTCATTTGGCAGCAGGCTCCTCCGGATGATGCTTTGGTCGCAACCACCAAAACCCTAGCCTACACAAGTCTAGTCAGGCCCACACTATCCCACCAGACCCAATTAAACTTGAAATCCAACAAATAAAACCCTAACACCCACTTAATCTAATTAAAATCCACCTAAAATCCAATAAAACCCTAATTAAATAAATAAAACCATAAATCCACTTCAAAATCCAATAAAACCCTATTTAAGCAAATAAAAACCCTAATCCATTTAAAACCCACTTAAATCAACTTAAAAATCCAATAAAAACCCTAATTAATCAAATTCAAAACCCTAATCAAGCGAAAAGAAATTAAATCAATTTAAAATCCATTAAATAAGACAAAAACCCTAATTCAAGCTTAACTCAAATTAAATCACTTTAAGATCCAAACAAATAAGTAAAACCCTAATTAAAGTTAAAATCCACTTAAAATCCTAATTAATAAAAATCCAAAACCTAAGTAATCCAAAAACCCTAAATAAACACGAAAACCATAAATAAACACAAAAATCCTACTTAATAAATCCATAAACACTAATTAATCCAAAAATCACTAAATACACCCTAATTAACCCAAAATCCCTAAATAAACCCTAATTAAAACTCAAAACCCTAATTTCAAATCAATTAAATAAATACCCTAAAATCCAAAATTAATAATCACATTTAACTCACAAAATTCTAATTAAAAACAAAAAATTAAAACCCTAAAATCCCTAAAAATTCCAAACCCAAAATAAAATAAGAAAGCCCATAATAATTAAAACCTTGATTTAAAATCAACTAATTAAACTTTAATCACAAACTTAATTAAAAATCATAAAACATAAATAAAAAGTCTAAAATAAAATTCAAAACCCTAATTTGAAATTTAAAACCAAAACCCTAGAAAATCCCTAAAAAATTCATGAAGAAAATTAAACCTAAACCAATTAAAACCTTAATTAAACCTTAAATAACAAAATTAAGAGATTAAATTAAACCCATGAAACCCCATTAAAAACTTAAAATGAAAACCCTAGAAAGTTCAACAAATTCCAAAAATAAAATCAAAACAAAAATCCAAATAAAAAGCCCAAAAACCCAAGCCCAATTTGCCCAATACTATTTCATTTAAGAATTTAATTCAAAACTGTACAAAATCAAAAAAAATAATTCCGACGACCCTGATTTTTCGACGACAACTCTGGCGAGTAATCCCGAGGAATCCGAAGCAGATCTTAGCCTCTGTGATCCTTGGCCAACTTCGTCTGACCCACACGCATGATCCCACAGCGCCTAGTGGCAGAGGAGGAGGTTCAACGACCTCGGAGAGCCTCGCTGGAGTATAAAGCCTCGACGTCGACAGGAAAATGGGGACTTTTTAGCCAAGCCTTTCCAGAGAATCCAAGACCTTCTTCAGACCTTCGAGCTTCCCTTCCAGCAAGCCTAGAATCCCCAAGAGCATCCCATCCTTTACTTCCAAAGCCAGCCACCATCAGCCAGCGAGCCAGAGCAACCACTGGAGCCGTTGCCGTCAACCCATTGCCGGAGCCCGTGGGAACAACCACTCAGGTATGCTTCTTCCCCTCCTTTTCATTCTAGCATGTGCACTTAGAGCCCCCTAGCCCTTTGCATGCATCATGGTGGAGCTAGGCCCCTCCAGCATCGACGGAGCCCGACTGCAGGTAGGCTCCTAGGAGGCCCTCCTTGGGCCACCTCTCCTCACCTCCTCATTCCTCCTCTTCTTTCCTCCCCCTCTGGGTTCCCATTATTCCAGAGCAACTCGCGCCGTCGCCATTGTTTCACCGTCGACAACACCGACGACCCGCTACCGACGGGAATACATCCATGCCATTCCAACCTCGCCGTGACTCCCCAAGGCCTCTGGAAGTTTCCCCGCATTGCCCGAGTGCCTCTGTGCCGCTTCGCCACTGCTCAGACCTCCGCAGCAACCCAACCACCTTTGTCGTTCCTGTCGGCAATGATGGAAGTGGTAGAAGGCCTCCAGACCACCTCGAGCTTCGCCGAGCGTCCTCCTAACCTCACCGTGTCCCCATGGTGCTCCCCAAGCCTTCGATGTGCCGCTTCAGCCTCCGAACCGCCTCCAGCCACGCGGTTGTCTTCTCCAGCACTGACAGAAGCCCCTCGTCGAAGATCGAGGTGGGAGGGAGGCCTCGGGCCACCCTAGCAGCGCCCCACCACTCAAGGAGGTCCGCCATGACAACATGATGCTTCCCCAGCGTGGTGCCCACCCCTCCAACTGTCGGACCACCTCCAGGAGCTCGCCGGAGAGATCGTCGGTGGCAGAACGCTGGCTGTAGACACCCCAATTTTGAGCTCATTTGGCAACAGACTCCTCCGGTTGATGCTCTGGTCGCGACCACTAAAACCCTAGTCCACGTAGGTCCTAATCAGACCCCCACTAGCCCACATGACCCAATAAAACTCTAAAACCCATTAAAATTCACTGAAAAGTAAATAAAACACTTAATCCAGCTAAAATCCACCTAAAATCCAACAAAACCCTAACAAGAACCCTAATCAAACAAAATCCAATTAAATCCACTTAAAAATCCAACCATAAATCCTAATCCAC
>JAMKQA010034633.1:0-11078 GCA_024699735.1 Posidonia australis | reverse complement strand
GAGGTCTTCCGCTCTTCACATAGCAGGCATGATTAGCGTTCCAACTTCATTCTGAGGGATGACATAACGTAACACCATCATACTTGCATGCATTACCACTTGTCCACTTTGCAAGGTCCCGCTAGGTCCCAAACTAGGGGCATGTCAGCTGCTCTTCAGCCTAAGACCTAGCAGAGGATATCGTACACCAGGGGCATGTCAGCTGCCTTTGTGGTGATAGCCTTCCCTGTCAACCAGGGGCATGTCAACTGTCCTGTTGGTTGACCCTTCTTGGGACAGTATCTTCGTCCAAAACATGTTGTCTGCTCCATAGCTCGAGCGCGGAAGTGAGGACAACAATAGCACTAAGCCTCTAACATCATAGCAAAATCAGAATATCCATACTCCTCTAATCAGCAAAAGAGAGCACAGTCAACTGTCCAATGCCAAAGTCAGACTCCCCAAAAGTCAACCTGTGACACAACAGTGAACCTAGAGATGTCAGAAATATCCATTAAGTCCTTCAAAGAGGAAACAATGCCCTCGTGAAGCCCTAAGCCAGCCATGCAAATATATCAGTGTAGAACCAAAGCAATAGTTTATCCAGATCAGCCGTCATCAAGTGAACAAGACAGAGCGGTCACACAGCGAACAAGTATGGCAGTCATAATTCAGAATGAGTCCACACGCAAGTGTTTTCAAGAGGATCGCCATTGGCTAAACCGGTCATCCATGCCCCTAGCTTCCATTGTTCTTCTCTTTTAGCAATATCCCAAGCATTCCGATACTAGGAGCATGTCAACTGCCTTTGGTACTTTTCTCCTGTTACCAGGGGCATGTCAGCTGCCTTTTGGTATTATTCTCTTGATATCGATATCTCGTCAGCAGCCCTCCTTGGATATCCTGCCTTTCGAATTGTCACCGATTGCTTCTCGGTTAACTAGTTCGCCTATCCTGCTTTCTGAATCATCACCGGCTGCTTCTCGATAGACGTATTTGGTATCCTGCCTTTCGAACTGTCACTGATTGCTTCTCGGTTGACTAGTTCGTCTATCCTGCTTTCCAAATCGTCACCGGCTACTTCTCGGTAGACGTATTCGGTATCCTGCTTTCTGAATCGTCACCGGCTGCTTCTCGGTAGACGTATTCATTTATCCTGCTTTCTAAATCGTCACCGGTTGCATCTCGGTGGACGTATTCGGTATCCTGCCTTTCGAACTATCACCGATTGCTTCTCGATTGACTAGTTCGTCCTTACTGCTTTTTGAATCGTCACCGGCTACTTCTCGGTGGACATATTCGGTATCTTGCCTTTCGAACTGCCACCGATTGCTTCTCGGTTGACTAGTTCATCTATCCTGCTTTACGAATCGTCACCGGCAGCTTCTCGGTGGACGTATTCGGTATCCTGCCTTTCGAACCGTCACTGATTGCTTCTCGATTGACTAGTTTGTCTTTCTTGCTTTCTGAATCGTCACCGGCTGCATCTCGGTGGACGTATTCGGCATCCTGCCTTTCGAACTGTCACTGATTGCTTCTCGGTTGATTAGTTTGTTTGTCTTGCTTTCTGAATCATCACCGGCTGCTTCTCGGTAGATGTATTCGTTGTCCTAGTTTCCGAATCGTCGCCGACTACATCTCAGTGGACGTATTCGTTATCCTGCCGTTCGAACTGTCACCGATTGCTTCTCGGTTGACTAGTTCATCTATCTTACTTTCCGAATCGTCATCGGCAGCTTCTTGGTGGACGTATTCGGTATCCTACCTTTCGAACTATCACTGATTGCTTCTCGGTTGACTAGTTCGTCTATCTTGCTTTCCGAACCGTCACCGGCAACTTCTCGGTGGACGTATTCGGTATTCTGCCTTTCGAACTGTCACCGATTGCTTCTCGGCTGATTTGTTTGTTTATCCTGCTTTCTGAATCGTCACCGGTAGCTTCTCGGTCGACGTATTCGTTGTCCTACTTTCTGAACCATCACTGGCTGCTTCTCGGTGGACGTATTCAGTATCCTGCCTTTCAAACTGTCACCGATTGCTTCTCGGCTGATTAGTTCGTTTATCCTGCTTTCTGAATCGTCACCGGCTTCTTCTCGGTAGACGTATTCGTTGTCCCGCTTTCCGAATCATCAATGGCTGCATCTCGATGGACGTATTCGGTATCCTGCCTTTCGAACTGTCACTGATAGCATCTCGACTGATTAGTTCGTTTATCTGGCATTCTGAATCGTCACCGGTTGCTTCTCGGTAGACGTATTTGTTGTCCTACTTTCTGAATCGTCACCTGCTACATCTTGGTGGACGTATTCGGTATCCTGCCTTTCAAACTGTCACCGATTGCTTCTCGGTTGGTTAGTTCGTTTATCTGGCTTTTTGAATCATCACCGGCAGCTTCTCGGTAGACGTATTCGTTGTCCTGCTTTTCGAATCGTCACCGGCTGCATCTCGGTGGACGTATTCGGTATCCTGCCTTTCGAACTATTGCTGATTGCTTCTCGGTTGATTAGTTCGTTTATCCTGCTTTCTGAATCATCACCAGTTGCTTCTCGGTAGACGTATTCGTTGTCCTGCTTTCTGAATCGTCACTGGCTGCATCTCGGTGGACGTATTCGATATCCTTCCTTTCGAACTGTCACCGATGGCTTCTCAATTGACTAGTTTGTCTATCCTGCTTTCCGAATCGTCACTGACTACTTCTCGGTGGACGTATTCGGTATCCTGCCTTTCGAACTGTCACCGATTGCTTCTCGGTTGACTAGTTCGTCTTTCCTGCTTTCCGAATCGTCACCGACTGCTTCTCGGTGGACATATTCGGTATCCTGCCTTTTGAACTATCACTGACTGCTTCTTGGTTGACTAGTTCGTCTATCCTGCTTTCCAAATCGTCACCGGCTGCTTCACGGTGGACATATTCGGTATCCTGCCTTTTGAACTGTCACCGACTGCTTCTCGGTTGACTAGTTCGTCTATCCTGTGTTCCGAACCATCACCGGCTACTTCTCGGTGGACGTATTCGGTATCCTGCCTTTTGAACTGTCACCGATTGCTTCTCGGTTGACTAATTCATCTATCCTTTTCTCGAGACTCCTCTAATCTAGAGGTGATCCGAGTCGTTGGTTCCATATAGCCTAGGACCAACCATATATACTTTTCTCGAGACACCTCTGATCCGGAGGTGATTCGAGTCGTTAGTTCCTTATAGCCTAGGACCAACCATATATCCTTTTCTCGAGACTCCTCTGATCTGGAGGTGATCTGAGTCATTGGTTCCTTATAGCCTAGTACCAACCATCTATCCATTTCTCGAGACTCCTCTTATCCGGAGGTGATCTGAGTCATTGGTTCCTTATAGCCTTGGACCAACTATCCATCTATCCTTTTCTCGAGACTCCTCTGATCTAGAGGTGATCTGAGTCGTTGGTTTCTTATAGCCTAGGACCAACCATCTATCCTTCCTCGAGACGCCACTGATCCGGAGAAGACTCGAGTTGTTGATAGCCCCAACTATCCGGTGACGAGTCCGTCAACTCGCTATCGAGCTGATAGCCCTAACTATCCGGTTACGAGTCTGTCAACTCGCTATCGGGCTGATAGCCCTAACTATCCAGTGACGAGTCCGTCAACTCGCCATCGGGCAGATAGCCCTAACTATCCGGTGACGAGTCCGTCAACTCGCAAGCGGGCTGATAGCCCTAACTATCCGGCGTCGAGTCAGTCAACTCGCCATTGGGGCTGGTAGCCCTAACCATCCGGTCGGTAGGTCTGTCAACTTACCATGTCCTATCCTTTAGCTTCTAGGTTTGGTAGTCTTATCTAGTGCCCCTTCGTGTGGGCTGATCTCCCTTGACATCCGTCATCAGTCTGTCCTCGGTCGGCAAGTCTGACATCTTGCCATGCATCCTCTTGCACCGAAAGGTCCGTCATTTCGCCAGGTTTGCCCCAAGCCAATGAGTCCGATAGACTTGTCTGGGCACACTGTAGTTCGAGTCGGGAAGTCTCTCACGCTCCCCTCCGAGAGCTGAGCTACCCACTCATTTTCAGCATCATCTTCATGCATTACCCGGCATCAGGGTCATCCTTTGCATTTGCATTTTGCATGGGCCAATAGTCGTGACTTTTCGACGCATCCGTTGAGTAAGTGCCTCATGGCCCCACAGAAAACACCACTTTCCCGTGGACTCAAGTGGGGTGTCTTGTCAACCCTGAGCGTCGATCTCGGTTCCCTCGACCTCGCTCAGGGAGAGGCATCTGTGGACACCCCAATTTTGAAGTCACCTGGCAGCAGGCTCCTCCAGTTGATGCTCTGGTTGCAACCACCAAAACCCTAGCCCACATAGGTCCCAATCAGGCCCACACTAGCCCACCTGACCCAATTAAACCTAAAATCCAGCAAATCAACCTAAGCCTACTAAATCCAGTCAAAATCCCCTTTAAAATCCCATAAAACCCTAATAAAAACCCTAATTAAATAAAATTTGATCAAATCCATTTTAAAATCCAACAAAAACCCTAATCCACTTAAAACCCACTAAAATCAACTTAAAATCCAATAGAATCCTAATTAATCAAATTTTTAAACCATAATCAAGTGAATAGAAATTAAAATCCAAATAAATAAGTAAAAACCCTAATCAAAGTGAAAATCCATTGAAAACCTTAATTAATAAAAATTCAAAAACCTTAATTAATCTAAAAACCAAATAAACACAAAAAATCCCAACTAATAAATAAATCCATAAATCCATAAATAAACCCTAATTAACTCAAAATGCCTAAATAAACCTTAATTAAAACTCAGAACCCAAATTCCAAATTAATTAAATTCAAAACCATAATTAAAATCACAAAAACCCAAAAATAATAAAACCCAAACCCTAATTAAAATCACTTAATTAAATTTAAAATAATAAAGTTCAAAACCTTAATTAAAATCACAAAAAAATTAAAATAATAAAACCCAAAACCCTTAATTAAAAAAAATGAAAAATGAACAAAAACTCTAAAATAAAAAAAATAACTCCCGCGTCATTTGAAATCAGAAAAAAAACGAAAACGGAAGGAATTATGGGGGGGGATGCAATCTCCTCCTGTCTGCGCGATCTGGGGAGGATTTTTTGGGAATTTTCGTTTCCCTGAACTAGGGAGCAGCGGGACCCTTTTCGTTGCAGGAGAACCACAAGGGAAAGGGAGGACTCAGTTGATCACCGGAACGAGAGCGAGCCACCGTTCGTTCCCCTGTCCAGCAAAAGAGCGATCCTACTATTGAGCCACCCTGCTTGATCCCCTGAACGAGAGCGAGCCACCATTCGTTCCCCTGACCAGCAAACGAGCGATCCTACCAGCGAGCCACCCTGCTAGGTCCCCTGAACCAGAGAGCCACGAGGGATCTACCAGCGAGCCACCCTACTTGTCGTCCCCTGAACGAGAGAGCCTAGCCACCCTCCTTCGTTCCGAGAACCGGAGAGCACGAGCAACCCGAGAACCACGAGCACCACCCAGCCACCTCTGGCACCCCAGCGCAACCCGAACCAGAGCCCAGCGACCAGCCTGTTACCCGCAACCAGAGCAGCCGGAGCGTCGCCGGAGCAGCCGCCGTCGACTCACCACGGCGGAGGAGGCATCCCGTGTCACGACAAGTATCCTTCTCCCTTCTGTTTCGATTCAGGCATGCCCCCTTAGCATCCCCTAAGCCTCCAGGATGCGTCACGGGAGAGCCAGGCTTCCCCGTGGCCGTCGTCCCCACCTCTAGCGATGGGTTCACCATCGCCGGCACAGCCCCGCCTGCGGGCAGGCCCCCAGGGGGCCCTTCCCCTCTTCTCCTTCCTCTCCTCCTCCACTCGCCACCCGAAGACCGCCCGCGCCCCCACACCGTCGCCGCTGCTGTCGCCGGTGACTCACTACCGTGGAGATGCCCGAGTGCTACCGCCACTCCAGCACCGATCCATCTCCTTCGGAATCATCTCAGCATCATCACGAACATCTTCGGGCCCCACCGTGCTGCTTTGGAACCTCCAACCGCCTCCACGGGGATCGCCGGAAATCGCCCCTGCGGTCGCCGGCACTGGAGAGGACTACCAGTGCTCCACTGTCCGTGCGTCCCCAACGCCCCCACGCCTCCCCGCAGCCGCCCGAGCATCCCCTCAGCATCCTCAAACTCCAGCAAAGACAGCCATGCTGCTGGATTCGTGCCACGACTCCTCGAGTGCCGCAGCCACGTGCCTCGCCGGAGAATGCCGCGGCGACAGCCGCTCCGACGATCCCAGCCACCGCGCCACTCTGGAGCGCTTAGGACCTCCCGCTCTACACGCTGCGAGCCTCCTGGACCTTAGAGTGGCCGCGCCGCTGCCCTCCAGAGCCTCCAGTCACCTCCAGATCGCCGCCGGAGGTCCTCGACGGTGAGCGAGGTGGGGAGGACGCTCCAGCCGTTGGAGGACACATCCACTCCGTTGGATGTGCTCCTCCTGTCCCCTTTCTTGCTTCCCAAGTGGTCTGATCTAAGATCAGGCCATCGGGAAGCGCTTTTTGGAGCTCTTTGATGGTCGCCAGCGGCGAGCTCCGTCGGCGGCAGCCGTCAAGCATTTTAATAAAAAGAAAATAAAAAAAAATTCAGAAAACATAGTTTTTATTGCATTTAGGTCCTTCTGAAATTACTTTTAAGTCCATTCATTGCATCTAGGTCCATTCATTGCATCTAGGTCCATCCATCATTTTTCGGAAAATGATTGAATAAAGTTTTAACTGAAAATATTACATTTCATACCCTGCTCTTTTTTGAGTAATGTTTTCAGGGTTCAAAACTTGCATAAAAGCCCTCCAGTGTTTTTGAATGTGTTTTGTTTATGACAAATTACATATTAGACCCTAAATTTCCTTGGAAAGCTTTCAACGGCTTATTTTCTCTGTGATAATTGCATGCAGGTCCTCATGTTTTCTGTGAAGGTTTCTGAATACATAATCTTGCTGGTTTAATTGCATTTAAGCCCCTGCATTTCCCAGAAACCTTCCAGAGTGTTCATTTTTGTGGTTTAATTGCACATAAGTCCCTGGATTTGTTTTGAATGTTTCTAGAGGCATGTTTTCGCTGTGAAAATTGCATGGAACTCCCTAGGCTTCTCTAAAAACTTTTCAGAAGCATGTTTTCTTGGGTAAATTGCAATTTAACCCTCCTTTTTCACTGAATTCCTTCTACATGTTTGTGTTTCAGTGAATATTACATTTTTGCGCTCTGTTTTCTTCAGAACTTTTTCTAAGTGCTTTGCTTGCTGGGTTATTTATAGTTTAGCCCCTGGACTTCATTTTTACTGTTCTGATTTGTGGTTTTTAGGGGTAAAATGACTGTTTTGCCCCTGAAACATTTTTGGGTCTTTTCTGAGTTATTTTCTTGCCTTTTTATCCTGACTTATGCTGATTTGACATACATTACACACATTAGTAGGTAAATTGCATTTTAACCCCTAGAGGACTTCACTTGCACTAGGGACACCCGTTTGATCCCAGATTTGACGTGCATGCATGGAATGGGCTTTCTTACATGTTTTCGCGATGATTTGGGCTTCTGGACTCCGATTTTCCTAGGATTTGGGTTTTTTGCACAAAACCCCTTGCATTCGTCATATTTGCACGCACATTTGCATTTTGCACATTTTTCACATCTTTTTGCATGGTTTGCTTCCATCTTCTCTTCCCTACTCGGTGCACGCTTCTTAGCTATGTGTCGAGCCTCATCTTCCTCTCATTTGTCGCGATTCCTCGGTTTTCCATATTTCTCACGATTTTCCAGCACCCATGGGCGTATAGTGGTGCGGCATTGCCAATGCCAACATCTGACCCATAGATCGACTTTTTTTTTTTGGTTTCTTTTCCTTGGCTTTGACATGGCATGTTTTCAGTCTTCATCGTGCACGAGCATATAGAATAGGCAAACACGCATTCATCATAGCCCTAGCAAGCATTTGGACTAGAAAAACCGAGTTTCTCGGGCGCACGAGGGTGCCTAATACCTTCCTCGTGCGTAATAGGAATCCTTACCCATCCTCTGGTTAGCAGACATCCAGCCTTCCCATCTGCACCACATGCATTCATCTTTTTGTGGTTTTCCTCGTCTTTCCCTTTAAAAGACTAGGTGGCGTCTCCATTTTCTCTTCTTTTTTCCTTGCGCCTTCACCATCGTGGCATGGCTGTGGTCCCCTTCCCCCTCCCTCCGGGTCGGGCACGATCACAGTATGTATTTATGAGGTTTTCCCCATGTAGATGTCATATAAGAATATAGAATTCAAATAAATAGAATTGAATATGGTTTTAGGCTTGAGGCCCTAAAAGAAATTATTAAATGATTGGTTTGATGTGATTTTTGGGCATAAGACCCAATATTGAATAGGAATGCATGGTTCTACATGGTTTTGGGTTTGGGACCCGAAGGAAATGGTCAAAGTTGCATGGAAGTGACTTCTTGCGATGAAATGGGAATGAGTAATTGTTTTGAAAAGAAAACCCAAGAGTTTTGAAAAATAAAAATAAAAATGTGTTCTAGAGCCACGAAGAGTTGGTATGGACAATGTGGAAGAAGTATGAGACTCCAATAAAACCAATAGTTAGATAAGACTGTGGTTGCTAGTGTCAAACCATGAGCGGTTGGTGTCGACAAATTAGTATGATATCGATTTTCAGATACGATCGTGGCTACCGAGTTTGAAATGGTGTAGGCTAAGTGTTGGTGTATGAACCAAGGTGTTCAGGTCAACGATGGAACATCAAGAAATGACATATCCCCATGCATATGAAATGAAATTAAGGCCTATTGGTCGGGGCGGTGTCCTCTCACACAGGGAACTTCACCACGATAGTGCAAGGATGTAGGAGAAATGGTGTCCTCATCTACTACTTGTGTGCTTGGTTACCTCTAATCAAGCTAACACTAATAAGAAAGTGGAAATAAAATATGTGGTTTTAACTAGAATTAAACCTATGCCTTGTCTTAAGATTCTTGCAACGAATGAGAGTTATGTTTTAACCAGTTGCCAGCCAATGTGTATGGTTTTGTTTTGAGCCCTGTGAGGCCTTGCGTTTTAGGTTGGATCTAGTCGAAAATGTGGATTTCTCGAAATGCGTAAAAGATTTTAAGATGCATAAATTGAGAAAAAAATATGTGCTTTTGAAAAGGACATGGTTTTGGATAGAGATTCCAAATGTTTTAAAAAGAAAAGACATTTTGGAATTGATTTTGAAAACCACATTTTGTAATAATCTAGGCTTGTGCTTTCCACTGTTTTGTCGTGGGTTGTGTGTGTAGGACGCATACTGGGTGACTTGGATGTCACTCATGCGTGCCTTGTTTGGTTTTTAGGTGCAGATGGAGGTATAGTTCAGTTCTGGTGCCCAAGTTGGAGCCACTAGCTACACATTATTCCTAGAGGTGAGCCTTAGTTAGTTACAATTAATAGATTTATTCTACAATTATTGTAATTGCCTATTATACTTTGATTTAGGTAGCATATCCAGGATCAAGGCATTATAGCTTTCCATCCACCCATCTTTCCACATGGCTTAGAATCCTCGGTCGAGGCCTTACCCATATGGCCATGAGGAGGCATCCAACAGAAGGAGAAAGACAAAACACCTGCACCACAAACAAAAAAGCCAAAAAAAAACCATGAAGAAAACCAGGTGTAGACTCCACCGTGCATGCCAAACCTATGGAGTCTCAAGACCAGACACCCTAAGCTAGTGCAACCTAGTGAACTTGGTGCTTTGATATCAATATGTAATGCCCCCAATTTCTACAATAATTTAAAACAAATTAAATAATAGTAAATTAAAAGCCAAACAATATTATCAACAACTAAGAACATATGTGCATGGCTACAAGATTCCAGACTATGTGCACTATGCCAGACTCACCTGCTCGCCTGCACCTACAACCCGAAACCATGAGAAACAAGCATGAGTGACAAAAGTCACCCAGCATGAACCCCACGAAAAAGGTGGAAAACAAAACTATAATTATTTTCCTTTTAAAACAAATTTGCAATCATTTTCCCAAAATCCACTAAAAACTAGCAACTCAGGCCCAATAGGTCAAAGCCACAAGAAACATCGCCTACACTGGCAAAACCAGCAAGCACAAGCTCTACCAGCCCAAAGCCACAAGCATGGCCCTCAATGGCCAAAGCCACACACAATGAATCAGGAAGCTCGATGCTAGCAACCAACTCTAGCCACAAGCAGTCACCAAGGTGCACTGCACTACCACGGTGTGCCACTGTGTGTAGAAGCCAACCACTTTTTCACGATTCCCCCCACATGGAGAACCAGTCCATCTGGTGTCCACAAAACTAGTGCATCTGGTGTCCCACAAGATCATCACTGATGACCCATAATCCCATCTCAAATGGGCAAAACAAACTAATCCTCAAAATTCACATTCATAAAAGCAACTACGGCTTGGTTCGGCAAACTAGCAAGAATCGGATGGTCAAAATGGGTGCAGGCACCTAAAACAGAACACAGAATTTTGGTTCGATCTACGAAAAATCCTTGATTCAGAAGATCGAAAAGATTTGGTCAACCAAACTGGGTCCAATGGTCATCACTCATGGCATAGAATGACAGACTAAAGAAATTTGGCCGGCCGAACCAAGGCTAGAGGACTAAAATTGATAGAAAAACGACATACCGATAGATATCCCATTTTCGCATTTCCTAGAGTTACTAAGTATAGGAACCGTTGAGGTGCCCTAAATATCTATTCTGAGGAATTTTAACATATTTTCCTGATTATTCTTTAAAATTTTAAGCATTCTCAATTTCATTGGATCCAAGGACTTCAGTTGTGGCAAATTTGACACTTTCGAACTAGTGGCAAAGTTGACACTTTCAAAAGCCATGTTTCCTTTTCTTTTCTCAAAACATTTGGAAATTCATTCCAAAACCATTTTTTCCTTCAAAACATTCCTTTACATTTCTTTCAAAAACCTTTGGAATTCATTTTCCAAAACATTTCCCTTTTCAATATTTGGGATTTCTTCCCAAAACACACTTTCAAATTCACATTTCTAACCAGATCTAGCCTAAAACACAATGCCCCATTGGGCTCAAAACCA
>JAMKQA010034632.1:0-37153 GCA_024699735.1 Posidonia australis | reverse complement strand
GCCATTATTTTAGATTTTTATTCTTAATTTTATTATCTTACTATGTTTGTTATTTAAATTATTTCCATCTATCCCTGTTTATATACTCTTTCCTATTTCTCATGTTTGGGATCTGACTATGTCTAATTTATGTTATAAAATGTCTAGATAGAAAAAAAAATAATAATAAAAATAGATCGAAACTGTCATTTTGAAAAAGTGACGGGCAAAAGGTCAAAAAAGGCAACACTGATATTGGAAAAAAAGGACTCGTTTTACGCAAAAAAAGTGTATGGGAGAGGGTATAATAAAGTTGAAGAGGACATAAAGTCATTTACGCAAAAAAAAAAAAAAAAACCTGTTGCGCGGGGAGATGCAGAGATCGGCGTCGGCGACGACTTGCGGACTCGGCGAGGTGCAGAGATCGGCGTCGGGCTGGGTACGTCGGGCTGGGGACGTCGGCGTTGGGGACGAAGGCTGGGGGAGGAAGGGCTCGGGGCAACTTGGGGACGACGGGCTGGGGACGTCAGGCTGGGGACGTCAGCGCTGGGGACGAAGGCTGGGGGAGGAAGGGCTCGGGGCAACTTGGGGACGTCGGGCTGGGGACGTCGGGCTGGGGACGTCAGCGCTGGGGACGAAGGTTGGGGGAGGAAGGGCTCGGGGCAACTTGCGGTCTGCGGAGCAGGCTGGAGGCTGCTGATTTTAAAGAGCCCGTGGCTGGAGCACGGGTGTCCTCACGGGTGGGCGTTTTGTCGACTTGCAGGGAAGGGATATCCAGCCCGTTGTCCACCGAAATCACCGACGTGAGTAAAAAATCACCGACATCCACCGAAGTCCACCGACACCCACCGACATGTCGTCTGACATCTGCAATATCGTTTCCCTACCTACAGTTTCCGACACGTGTCGGCGAAAGACACTGTCCGACAGTTAGTTCCATGGTCTCTGCTGATATGACCTTCTTTGAGTCCGAGTCGTACTACAGTGTCCCTTTACCATCTAGCATGTCTATTTCCATTCCTTCGGTTGTTGAGTTGCAGGATGCAGATACTCAGTTCACACCACCAGTTTCGCCATGAGCCTCTCCGCCTTTGCAGGTGTATTGCCGACGACAGCATCCTCCAGTGTCTCTCACCACCGAGCCATCCTCCTCTGCAGATACAAATCCGCCCCTCAGTTGTTTAGAGATGCCTATAGTCCTTCGAAAAGGTACCCGTTTATGCATTATTCATCCTATTTCCCATTTTGTGTCTTATGATACTCTGCACCCTCGTTTTCGTAGTTTTGTCTTGTCCCTTCTTTCTCAAACTATCCCCAAGACTTACGAGCATGGTTCCAAATGTCGATTTCGTGTCGGCCTTCGATAAGTTGAAAAATAGACACATGTCGGGGAAATATCGGTATGTCGGAATCGTGTTGGTGGAAACATGGTAAAAAAAATTTACATTTGTTCAGAAAACTTCCATTTCGATATCGTGTCGGAGTTATGTCGGTACATTGAAAATAAGACACGTGTCGGAGAAATTTCGGTGATACGCGTAGACATTTAGTACCATGCTTACGAGAAGATACTTTCCTTTCTTCATTGGAAGGCAATCATGGATGAGGAGATCGTTGCACTTACTAGTCGTGGCATGTGAGAGTTAGTGGTCCGAACTGCTGAGGCTACAGTGGTCACCTGCAGATGGGTCTATACCATCAAGTACAAGGCAGATGACAGCATTGACAGGTACAAGGCTTGACTGGTTGCTCGGAGATTCACTCAGACATATGGGATTGATTATGATGAGACCTTTTCACCAGTTGCTCGTTTCAACTTTATTCGCATCTTTCTGTCACTAGCTCTAAATAATTCCTGGGATCTGTGCTAGCTTGATGTGAAGAATGCATTCCTCTAAGGTGATTTGTCTGAAACAGTATTGATGGAGCAACCTCCAAAGTACGTTGCTCAGGGGGAGGATCATATGTGTAAATTAAAGAAGGTCATTTATGGACTCAAGCAAAGTCCTAGAGCATGATTTGAAAAGTTTAGTCAGGTGGTACTTGATGGTGGTTTTCAGCGGTGTGTAGTGGATTACTCAGTGTTTTACAGGCGCACAGGTCGTGGATGTGTTATCCTGAGTGTATATGTAGATGACATACTAGTGACTGGGAGTAATTTAGAAGGAATTACAGAGATAAAGAGCCATCTTCATAGACATTTTGTGACGAAAGATATGGGAAAGTCTCATTACTTTATAGGGATCGAGTTTGCCTATGGACATAATAAGATGGCATTATTACAGAGGAAGTATGCATTGGATATCTTACAAGAGACGGGACTTCTAGGGTGCAAATCAGAAAGCACTCCTATCGAGTAGATACCACCCTTTTGGGACAACAGGTCAGAGTTACTGGAGGATCCTGGTCAGTACCGAAGATTGATTGGGAAGTTTATCTATTTGACGGTGACCCGACCTGATATTTCATATGCAGTCAGTTTTCTGAGTCAGTTCATGCATAAGCCTAAGAGGATATACTAGACAGGTGCTTTTCGTGTTTTATCTTATGTGAAAGGGACACCAGGTAAAGGTCTAGTCTACAGGAAAAATGGTCACTCCAGAATTAAGGCATACTCAGATTCAGGCTATGCAGGTGATAGAGGAGACAGGAAATCTACGTCTGGTTTCTACACCTATGTGGGAAGCAACCTGGTCATTTGGCGTAGCAAAAAGCAAAATGTGGTGTCAAGATCTAATGCAGAGACTGAGTACAGGTCTATGGCTCAGACGGCTTGTGAGATAATGTGGGTAAAGTCATTACTTGAGCTGCTTGGATGCAATGATAGGTGCCTATGTCTATGAGATGTGACAATCAAGCTGCTATCTTTATTGTAAACAATCCTACCTTCCATGAGAGGACGAAGTATATTGAGGTTGACTGTCATTTTGTAAGAGATTTAGCCATGAGAGAAGTTATCTCTACTCCATACACACAGTCTTCAGAGCTGTTAGCAGATATATTCACGAAGGGTCTTACTGTAGGATTGTTTGAGTCTTTATGTGACAAATTAGGCATAGTTGATATGTATGTTCTAGCTTGAGTGAGAGTGTTAGAATAGCTATTATTATGTCTTATGTCTAAACGGATTATTGGATATCCATTTACCGTAGGGATGTTTAATATACCTATATATATGTAATCCTCTCATATCAATAGATAGTTTTTTGATTATTCACCATAAATGTAATGGTCAAATTTAAGTCAACATGTGTATCATTTGGAAGGCATGGCAAGCCCATGAAAAGTGGTTGGTTAAGATATGCCAAACTCTACGCAATATACAAATCGAACCTGACATACATAGCCTTGTTTTTACTTCCTTTTCCGTAACATATTTTCCATTTCTTATATTCAATCATAATGTTTTTTTGTCAACTTCAAAGTTTTAAAATTTATGGCCAGTATTTGTTTGTTTGGCTGGCAAACTTGTTGAAATATGAACATTTAAATCAAAACAAATTATCAATGAGTGGAGAAGTCTATTTATATGTAATTATAAGTGCAGTCGTCACTTTTTTTAATGTGGAACTATTCCAACACTTTTCATTACTTGGAGTCTCTTTTATATCTTACAAGTGTCTCTTCTAGACATGAGTGGATATGCGTGGACTTGGACCTGTTTGAGGCTCTTTTGGCTTAGACATTTAACTCAAAATCAATTGATTATGAGTTGAGAAGTCCATCTATATATAAGTAGTCTAGTTCTCACTTTTTTCAATACAAAACTATTCTAACACTCTTTCTTATAGCATATTTTAGGTCCTACAAGTATTTCTTTTGAATATGAGTAGATGTGTGTGGATTTGGACTCATTGGAACCTCTTTTTGACTCTAATACTATGTCAAAATATGAATATCCAACTCAAAATCAATTGAATATGAGTAAAAGAATCTAACTATATACAACTATTAGTGCAATCCTTATTTTTCCTAACGTAGAACTATTCCAATAAAACTGATTACTAATTATATGATTAATTGTTGTCTGAAATAGTTTACTTGACCTGATCAACAAATCAGTGAGGCTGCCGATCTGATTACTCTATCCAATCTGTTGATCTGCCAAATAGAGGTCAACATTATAGTTTGCAACTTTGCTTGATTGCTGAAGGTGTGGGGCAAAGTCTTGCGTGTCTCTCTCCTCCATGTTACATATCTTATTACTGCTCTTCCCCTTTTATTTCTGGCATTTCTTTCTCTTCTGTATACCATTTTTATCCTATGAAAATAAAAACGAACATAATCCATGAGGCCCTGAGGCCTTAGATGGATGCATGGAAAATAAAGTGGACTGAATCTCAACAAATTGAGGATATAGCACTGATCTGTGTATTGCCAATTTGTGTGAGAGGCACGTCCTCCAGTCTGATAATATGAAGGAGAGGAATGAGGTTTGAAGTATTGAAAATGTTGCTGAAGTATTTGATAAGCCCGTTATCATCGTTCTTACCATGCTGTCATCATTCAGTTTAATATAAGTATGATTTTTCATTGCTCTATTGTTTGCATACGTACATATTATGCGTCTGGCTTTTCTGATTTATGTTGTACTTCGAAGAAATCTGTTTCTTATGTGCAATTCTTCCATTTGATCTTAAATTGGTTTTCCATGGTTCTAACTTCTTTAGATGTGGCATACAATGATACAAATGTACTTTTCCTTGACATTTAAGTTGCCCATTATTTCCAAATCTTATAAACTCGTTTGGTATCTATTTTATTACTTATTAACATTGCCAATATCTTGTTCAGATTCACGCATAGAAAGATCTATATTTATCAAACCAAATACATTCCACTTAACTGTCCTGATGTTGAAGTTGTATAACAATGATCATATTGCTCTAGCTACTGAGGTTTTACAGGTATTGGCATTCAGATACAACCTGAGTTTTTTTGTTTGTGCTTTGATGATTTTATTTTTCTTTCTTGTATAGAGTATCTCATCAAAAGTAAAGGATGCCCTGGACAATCGGCCTATATCAGTAAGACTCAAAGGACTGGTAAGTTTTATTGCCCATTTTAACTTGTTGAGGTGACGAATTGGTACTTTCAATTCTAGGAAATATGAAACCAGCCAAAGTTTCATTTGATCTGTCTAGTGGTTTGTGATGCATTTGATTATACTCAGCAGCATACTGAATATTGATATGTTATGTTTGCTGAATCTCAAGATTTTTTGACATAAATGTCTTTTTTTTAATGTTATTCAAAAGCAACAAGTTTCTAAAAAATTATGCATCATTGATGTCTACGAAATTGAAGGCACAGAAAGCTGCAAAAAACATAAAAATTTACTCAGTTATATTAGTCCATATTACTTTTGGATTTCTTCTTCAATTGGCATGGATTGATATTTAAAACTAGGGAGGGTCAGTTGGCAATTATGATTTAGCCAAGCACATCTTGTAATGCTCTTTGGGAATCACAAAGTGACAAGATTTTTGTGCATCATGTTGAGCAACAAGTTTCAGTTTAATGTTCTTCTGCATGTCACACAAGACATCCCTTGCAAGCAGTGGCGGAGCCACGTTCACGCACCATTGGGCACATGCCCCAGATGAATTTTGTAAAATTGGAGGGACCTAGATTGGAATTTCACCTAACAAAAGAAATCTACGTCACTAGCACCACCGATGCCAGACTCGTGCCCCGCCATCATCCCCACCACCCCTGTGCCACCTCTTCATCTTCCCCACCACCCCTTATAGGTCTATCCACCCAACCCACAGCACGAAGTCCCCAATGTTGAACACCACTGCCAGCCACATCAGCTCCACCACCATCTTCTTGAACTCCTCCACGACGTCTTTCCGGTTGCAACAGGATGCGAAAGTGAGCAAGCAAGAAAGTGGTAGAATGACTGCGGAATTCGACAGCGGGAGAGAGTTTGACATGGATGTGGAGGTTGAAAGCTGCAACAATGGCAGAGTTTTGTCAAGGAGAGAGGAGATGCCATCTTCTTTGGGTCATTGGTAGAAATCAAGGAGAGAGGAGATGCCATCACAAGGTCGTAAACCATATCTGATTCTGCTTCTCCTTGGATTTCTTTTCTTTCCATTTTTTGTTTGTTTCTTTGTTTTGTTTCTTTTTTGTGTTTAGACCAGAGGAAGTACAGAGGAAGAACAGGAATGAATAGAAGCTTTGGAGATTTGACTCTTCTGAGGACTTCTTTCTTTTCAGCATTCTGTTTGTTCAGAGATCAGTGTCTATTCTGATTAACCTATGATTTGTTTTCTCCTCTTCTGTTCACACTGAAACTGTTGGGTTTGGTTGCATCAGAGAGAGGAAGAGAGGTGATGCACAATAACATTGTTAACAACATGTTTCTATCATTTGTTTCCTTAGTTACTAGTTTATTACATGCTAATATGAATCGGTGTATTCATTTTGATGCCCACTCTCTATCTTTCTTCCTGGCTTTCATTATTATATATGAAGCCTTGGGTGTTTGAAGAGACAGATCTAGTTGGCTGTCAATACAACTCAGAAATTATACATCCATGGACAAATGTCATTTACTTAATTTTATCAAATTTCCATTAGATAATATGGTTGCTTTTTCCTCATTCTCTGTTGTTCGTATATTTGCATGGTAACCTCTCTTGAGGTGAATGCTGAAACGAGATGGGTGAGACATGCAGATATGCTCAAAGCTCAACACAAAACCCTGTTCTTATTCTTTTACTAGAACTATACCTTATAGTGCCCCATCTCATGGAAAAACTTGGCTCCGCCACTGCTCGCAAGATGCACATTTGATATAAAATGGATCTCCATGAACATTTCCATTTATATGTCGAAAATGAACAAAGGGTTTGCTTTTAAATGAAATGATTGATTGTAGGCATGTATGCGAGGCTCTCCTGCAAAGGCCCGGGTTATATATGCTCCAGTGGAGGAAATTGGTGAAGAGGGTCGCTTGTTACGTGCATGTCGTATCCTAGATGTTCCATTGTACCATACTTCTATATTGTGGTTACCGAAACTTTTAGGAAATACATATTCAGAGTCGCATATTCTCAGAAACTACCGTCTGCTAAAAGCCTCCAACTGTGTTTCCTTAGCAGTTCTTTCCAGGAGTTATAATTGATGCCTATATTGAAGCAGGACTTGTTTCCAAGGAGGATGTTCGGGAAGGGCTCAAGGTGAAGTTTTGGACTCTTTTATTCACTTCTTTCAATATTGTTGTCTATTAAGTTTTGAGCAAACTTGCCTCTCAATTCAAAGTACCCTCTATCATTTGCGATTTCTTGGTCATGCCAAAACTTATCTTTTGCTGTTGGGGAATGAGATTTCTGCTCGAGGTGAAGTTTTGGTACCCCTTTTTTAACGTATTTCACCGTTCAGTTTATGGTAGTTTTGAATTGATCTTTCTACACGTTGAATCTAGTGACCTCCATCATTAGCAATATTCTTCTGCCTGTAGAGAATGAGATCTCTGTCTATTACCACTTATTTTCTGAACAATAATAGCTCTGATTATTTGCGGTACACTGTCATGAAGTTTTTAAAAATACAATGTCTGCAAGGATTTACAACACTCAACTTGTCTAAAAGATACTGATCCGTGATGGGAAAGCCTTTTTCTGTTATGATGAAAGTATATGCTACCAACCATGTGATTTCTTTCTTGACTAACTATTTTGCAGCTGCATGCCACTCTAATGAATGTGAGGCACAGGAAAAGGTGACCAATTTGTGTTGCAAAATAATATATTGTTTACTTTGCCAAAAATCCTTTGTCATCAACGTTTTTATTCTTGTTGAACTTGCAAAATAACTATTACAGGAAGAAGAATATAAAGAAATTTGATTCCTTTGATGCACGTGGCATCTTCAAAACATACGGATCCACAGAATGGGGTGACTATCTTATCCAAGAAGTCCATCTATCTCAGCGATTTAAGTTTGATGAAAGAGGTTATTATCACTGCTGTAGCTCCATTCCCTTTCCAGAAGACATGCAGATTGAATGATTGATCCATTGTGTTCTAGAGGGGGCACACTTTTATAACTTTTGATGGTAAGTCGCTATTAGCTTGTTGTCTGGTATGTACTCTTTCAATCAAATTTGTATGGGATGCTAATATCATCTGTTGTCCATGTACCATGTTCTCGCATTTTTTGCAATGACGTGGAGACATCATGTTTTCATTCTGTTAAATACTATGCTAGGCTACTCTTAGGCTCACATGTAAAGCTGCCAAAGCCTTGAATTCATGCATTGTTATGACAAAAAGGTTGTATTTATCAATTTTACCTGGATATCATTGTTTCTCTGGATCGTGTACTTTTTTACGTGATTTCTACATACGTTCATAATTTCCACAAAGCTTGTACGCATCTTTGAATACCATCACTTTGAGGACACGTAAAGTTGCATTTTTATCACTGTCAACTTTAGTTCCTTTATCAGCAAGTTATTTTATTTCTTCCCAATGGGTGCGGAGCTTTTATATATGTAAAAAAAAAAAGTTATTTTATTTCTTTCCATTTGAATCTACTCTCTTTATGCAGATAATGTTTTAATAATTCACCATTTTCTCTTGTTCCCAGTATTACAAAATCTATTATTTATTTTTAATCCCATTAGTCCATGCTGAAAGAGACTCCATTTTGTACCAAATAATAGTAGAAAAATCATGTTGGTGGTTATCCTCATAGCCACTACTTGCTGCATACGTTATCCACATTAGAAACGGACCACAAACGTCATTATCCCAAACAACAGAAGAATCCCTCGGTGGACCGAACATTGTCCAAACTACTGTTTGTAGTCCGTTGGTCTCGTGAAGTTTTTTTGTAGTTGTATGAGAAATTGGAAGTTTGATTCTCATAGACATCATATATATATTACATCACTTAGTAGTGGTTTCTCATGATCAAGTGTTTAAGTGTAATATATATTAATAATCGTTTACACAAAAAATAAAATAAAATGTAAAGATCTTTTTGGTGGGGGTTAAAGGATGTTGAGGTATGAATCAGTGACTTGTACAGTACGGCAGGTATGAAGTAGTGGTTTCTCATGAATTGCTACGTTCTAGGAAGCACAATATGGTAGAAATATTTGAAATGATGCTGATGATGTGTGAACTGCAGACAATGGTCCCCTTGGCATATATTTAATTAGACTAAGAGTCTAAGATATAAACCAGTTGCGTAAACATACATTTGTTTGTAACCTTTGTTGAGACACAGATGCATGCACTATTCTTACGAGTACATAATCACGCGTTTGTACCAAAGAGGGCCCTTGAGGATGACAACTTATTTGAGTTATATCATCAACTCGTCGCATTTTGGAACTTAACGAGAAAAAGGAAAATTAGGTCAGAATCTTGAGAGGTGGGCATGATATTAATCCCTTGTAATTTCATAACCCAATTTGCGCTTGTTAGTGGTTGAATAGAGTTATTTAACAAATAATTGGTGTAAGACCTACTTAAAGGAACTCTATTGATTTGAGTCCTTTCGGAAATCAATGGAAGACCACTTTCTCATTTTTTGTTTGACATCTACTTGGAAAGTAATCTCCTGACCCAGTCAATTAAGAGGCCATAAAGAGGTATATCAAACAAAAAAGGTTACTAATAATTGCTGTACTAAGATCAATTGGTGATAACAAACCAACTCAAGTTGGTTAGAGTATTAAATTTTTCGTAGTTTCCACCCGATTTTGAGCTCCAAATGTCAATAATAAGTAAACATTTCTACAAAGAAAAAAAACAATTGGTGATGATAAGATGTACATAATTTATTTATCATAATCAACAATCAAATTTCAAATATCTACTAATAACAAGCGTATAAGAATTCCAGAGTCGACAGGGACCAAGTACAGTGCATACAGCCTACCATAGAAACATGACCCCAACTGACCTGAGGCACTGAATGTAGTACCACACGCAACCAAAGTGTTACTGAAAACTAAAAGACATCCAGAACAGTAAATGTTTGCATGCAAAATTCTTCACCGGTCAATTTACTCACAAGTGCATGGTCGTTTAAGGCTGCGCTAGAAAACAAAAGAAACCAGGGCCAATTGGGCAATGCCGTTAATTTCTTTTCCTGTGAAGAAAGGAGAGAAAAAGAAGAAGAGTGGTGGCGGCATTGATCACATCACGTAGATGAAAGTTAGTAATGGTAGAAAAGCTGCACGTTGTCAACAACGGCGACAAAGCTATTGCTGGTGGTGGTCTTTGGTGAATAGCGATGGTGGTGGATGATTCTGATTTCGCTCACCTCATCTCCTCTCGTCTCGGCTGCGAAGAACAAGGGTGTGGTGGACTTGTGGTTTAGGAGAACCATCACCATTCCATTCCCCAGACACCACGACTTCCAGCTCACCTCATCCGTCGTGGACTTCCACACTTCGAAAACTTCTTGTCCTCGGTTTTCGGCGGCTACCATCGTCGACTTTTTGGTAAATATCTCCTCCCTCTGATCGCTTCTTGCGGTTTTGGGTCCTGCAAAGCTGGGATCTTTTCTCTTCGTTGGATCCCGAAAGAAAGATCCCTGGTTTTCCTTTCTAGGCTGTTGTTGTTTCTTTTGCGTGGTTTTCTGTTGTCCTTCTTCTTACTATGAAAAGTGTGCTACACTCCTTGTGCTCCTCTTCTGGTGGAATTGTATGTAATTGTTGAGTTGCATGCGGTTTTCTGGGCATTGCTTCGGTTTTGAGAGGTACCCAGAAGCTTTATTTGTCATTGCTTCCGTTCTTTTGAAGTCCTTGAGTGGCAATTTGGGGTGGCCTATCAGTATTGCGGTTCTTACTTTTCTGGAATCCAGCCAGCTGTAACGAAGTGAAGACAACTCGGATACTTCAATTGAAATTCGGAGGTTCAGTTTATGAAGAATTTTGACCAGTTTCCGTGTCCTCTGAGCAGGGTGTCCCCTGAGAAATCCACTCATTGCTAGAAGTTCAGTATTTTACTTGCTCAGATCAGCAAGCTACAGCAGACCATGTGGATTTTGGTGTCGCATAACCAATTCTAGTTGGGAAATTCCAAGGAAACATTTTGTTGGTACAATTTCGTCTTGGTAGTTAGTTTTTGTTGCATCTTGATTTGTGGAGTGAAATCCTAAAGCCTGCCTAAGAATGTTGGTATTTGGGACACGTTGTGAGTGGTTGGTCTTTGGCAGGTGCTATGAGATAATTCAGATAGAAACTAATGTAGTGATGTCATACTGTAATCCCCATTACTGAATTTGCTTCACTTAGATTTTCCTTCTGATGGGCTGTATATATTCTAAAAATTGTTTTGAACATTCATCTGGCTCACCCAATGCTTCCAAGCTCAAGGCACCTGGTGTTTCAGAAGCACTGGTGGAGACTGCTGGCTCCACTGCTTCCTCGGAGTCGCAGGGAGAAGGTGAAGATCAAATTAACCAAATGACTGCTTCTAGACATTCAGATGGTGTCACTCGTCTTGACAGGGTTTCTTCACAGTTTCTTCCTCCTGATGGCTCACGCTCTGTTAAAGTTCCTCATGGAAACTACGATTTAAGATACTCCTACTTGTCTCAAAGAGGATTCTATCCAGAGGCTCTAGATAAAGCAAATCAAGATAGCTTCTGTATACATACACCATTTGGGACAAGCCCGGATGATCATTTCTTCGGTGTGTTTGATGGCCATGGTGAATTAGGGGCACAATGCTCCCAATTTGTGAAGAGAAAGCTATGTGAGAATTTACTAAGAAATAGCCAGCTTCGTATGGATGCCACTGAAGCCTGTAATGCTGCATTTTTAATGACAAATTCACAGTTACACGCGGACTTCTTAGATGACTCCATGAGTGGGACAACTGCCATAACAGTTTTGGTTAGGGGGAGAACAATATATGTTGCAAATACTGGTGATTCTAGGGCTGTTATTGCCGAGAGGCGAGGGAAGGAACTTGTGGCTGTAGATCTCTCTATAGACCAAACTCCTTTCAGGGCTGATGAGCTTGAGAGAGTGAAGCTCTGTGGAGCTAGGGTTCTCACTTTGGATCAGATAGAGGGTCTCAAGAACCCAGAGATTCAATGTTGGGGTACCGAAGGAGGTGATGATGGCGATCCTCCAAGAGTGTGGGTGCAAAATGGCATGTATCCAGGGACAGCATTTACACGAAGTTTTGGGGATTCAATTGCAGAATCTATAGGGGTAGTGGCAACTCCTGAGATGGTAGTTTTGGATCTCACATCAAATCACCCATTCTTCATACTCGCTAGTGATGGGGTGTTTGAGTTTCTCTCTAGCCAAACAGTGGTGGACATGGTAAGTAGCTGTTCTATCTATCGAACATTTGAACTGATTATTATGTAAGTGGCATTACTTGGTGCATATTCTCTTATATACTTGGAAGTTCATATATTTGACATTGTTTGTGCTGAAGTAATTTAGTGGCATGTATATGTCCAAGAAAACACATGCACCTAACAATCTCAAGTAAACATTTTACAGTAACTCTCTGCAGATCACATTCGGATAATTTTGGTATTAATTGTCTACCTTGATGCCTTTGGTTTAACATCTATGACATGGCAAAGACTATCAAACCAGTTATTTAACTATTTTATATCAATTGTCTATTTGGATAATCATTGTATTGAAAGTTCCATCTGGATATTTGGAGTTTTGGCTATTGAACAATAAGCTATGTTCCTGCCAAATTTAGGTGAACTAACTGGAATGGTGTCTGAATGTAGGACAATAGATGTGTTGGAATTGAACAACCACTTTACTTGTTTGAATATAGATATTAAGGTTCTGAGTGTTTTAGATTGCATATAACATACTGTTAGGACTCTTCTGTTTTTTCCATTGCACAATCTTCATGAGTTGAATGAAATCTGCAAGAGCTTTACAGATCCAATGGACAATGTCCATTTGAAATATGACTTTACATTGGTAAAGCCCCTTGAGTCATTGACTTTGCTTTTTAATGAGGTTGGTTATGAAATTAGTATATATATATATGCAGTGGTGGACCCAGTAAGGTTTTTCAGGGTATTCGGCATATTATAAAAAAAAAGATGATAAAAATAATCTATGAATAATTAAGATTAAATAATATCATGCTTTTATAATAGATGACAACACTCCTTTTCTACGTATCATATGTTGGAATCTTTACATAACTGATTCAATGTTAATGCCTCTAAAAACATCTTTTTCAATGTATATCATCAAGTAATCGTTCATCAATTTTTCTTTCATTCGATTTCATGGTAAAGTCTTGATGAGTTTCATTGAATAAAAGACTCTGTTAACTTTAGCAATCACAATCAACAAAATCAAAGCGAATTTCACAAGTAAATATACCAAATGATAAATGGCACTTCAGCCATTGTCAACCATTTTTTGAGCTAAAGAACTGATATGTATCAATTTAGAAAAATCACAATGAGAATGCACATCTTTGATATGTATCAAGCTCATTATCAAGTCCTAATACATCCAAATATGAAAAATCAGTAGGATAAAAAATATAGGTAAAGCAAGTAGGATAAAGGAGTATCTACACTCTATCTACGAAAAAATGCCGGTATCCTTTTTTATCCATATCCTACCCATCAAATAATTAGATAATATTTTTTTTCTCTTAGAATAACATTTGTTGTCTCAATTGCAAAAACATTGAGAACTTATTTCTAAATAATGGGGGTCATCAATTTGTAGTTACCTGTAGCATTTTCTTATGACTTTATGAGCTTTTGCATTCAAGTTTGCACAAAAATGCAAGGGTTGCAGAAAATTTCTAGGTTGTAGTCTAGGATATGAAAGAAGTTTATCTAAGTTAACTTCTATATGAGCTTGTTTTGGAGGTCTTCGAGCACTAGCCTTGATTGGCTCTTGAACATTATCAATATTTCTTTAAAAAAATCTTTCCATAACTATACTTAAAAAGATATTACTGGAAATTGAGATGAGAATTTTATTTTAAAATTTATGTGTCATGTGAGAGAGAGAGAGAGAGATTAGGTATTAAGAATTGGGATGTTATTTTCAAAAAAATTTATGACATGTAACTTTTGGGTTTCATTGGGTATTTGCAAGAAAATCCACAACAAATGAATATGTGAATGAAAGTTCAATGTATCAATGTAATGTCTTTTCTTCTTTTTCCAATAGATCATTACATATACTAAATAATAATTTTGGAAAAATTGAGGGTGGTCAAATGCACACCCTCAACCATATGTGGATTTGCCACTGTATTTATGCTTATCTTCAGACAGGAAGTATGGGATGTCTAGGTTCTAATTTCGCTTGCATAAAAATGATTCCAGGGAACATCTTCATACCTGAAAACTAAACTTCTTGTTCTAAAGTTCTATACTGGCAGGGAAATAGAGGGAGTGAGAAGCTCTCTGGTTCTTTGAAACTCTAAATCTCAAGACACTACTCTGATACTTGATGTATTGATGTGGAGAAATGATCATTGTATAGGATATTATAGAGCCCATTGAGGAATGTGTGGAAGAAGGATCCAACTTAAAGTACCCACAGATTATGTATTATCTAACAGATAGCTTGCTTTACTTCATACATTGTTGTAAGATCTGTTCTCGTCGACGTAGAGATAGTCCTAAAATTTCTTCTCATCTCCTTCTTCTGTTTGCCCAAAGATACCTCCACAGTTCATGTGTAGAAGAAGCAGCACTTTGTTTCACAATTTTACATTGAATGATTCTGGTACATATTCAGTCATAGCCAATGTTGTAGTTATTCTTCATCAGTTTATTTATAACGTTCCATTCACTGTAGAGGAAGTCCTGACTAAAGTTGCCTTGTCTGTGTAGGTTTCATTCTTCTTTGCTTGATCTATTTCACTACATCTGATTTTTCAGGTTGCAAAGTTCAAGGATCCATGTGATGCATGTGCTGCAATTGTTGCTGAGTCATATCGACTTTGGCTACAGTATGAAACTCGCACGGATGATATTACAGTCATAGTCGTGCATGTTAATGGACTAACTAATGTACGAGGCTACTCTTTGTCATTTATTCCATCAGTAATATCTTTATTTTAATTCCCAAGGTGCTTTATTCTAAGTATAATCTAACATTTTGCAGACAGATTATGTGCAAGCAGGGCCCACTTTTTCAATATTGCCATCACCTAAAGTTTCTGAGGCAACAGGATCTGAATCTCCGTCCACTATAACTTGGAATTCCAAGAGCCAGCGTGTAAGAAATGATTTATCAAGGGCACGCCTTAGGGCTATCGAGAGCTCTCTTGAAAGTGGTCATTCTTGGACTCCTCCCTCCCCATCACACAGGAAGACATGGGAAGAAGAAGTATAGCTCATCTTGTATTTCACACTGCTAGCATGTGAAATTTTATGGAAGTTTAAGACAATGATATATCTTAGTGTTGTTGTTATGGGTTTAGCATATTCTTAAATATTTTGTAATTTGATAGAATTTTCTGATACCAGGCACATATAGAGAGAGCATTACATGACCATTTTTTATTTAGAAGACTAACAGATTCACAGAGTCAAGTGTTGCTGGATTGCATGCAAAGGGTTGAAGTTAAAGCTGGAGATGTGGTTGTTCAACAGGTTTATATAAGATCAAGATCCCTTTTTTGGTAGAGTAGTAGCACACTAGGATCTTATTAGCTGTGCACTACATCGGTGTATTCAGAATTTCATAGTTTATACAATTTTACCAAATTGCAGGGTGGAGAAGGTGATTGTTTCTATGTTGTTGGAAGTGGGGAATTCGAAGTCAATGCTACACAGGTACAACTGACACTTATTTCACATGTCATGGCCCCTTCACCCTCTCTTACTTTATTGCAGTTGAGAATGGAACAGTATTGCACTTTGTTTATGCATTCCTGTTGCTGTATGCTCTAGTTGTTCTTGATTCTGATCTATATTTCATTGCATGGGTCGGCAGGTAGAAGAAAATGGGAAAGAAGTAATCAAGATCCTGCACCAATATACGGCTGAAAAGTTGTCGTCTTTCGGAGAGCTGGCATTGATGTGCGACAAATAAGTCCTATCACATGCATTACATGTTATTATGTATTATCTTGTTACCAGTTTTCATGTCAAAAAGTATCCTGTGTAGGAACATAAGATGTTTTTTGAGAAATAGAATCCACACATTGCCAATTGAGATTTAAGAATTTTTGTGCTTTTAACTTTAAAAAGAAATGAGTTGGTTCGATTAATTCAGTTTAAAGAGATATTTTTTTACTGGATTGAAACATAAGAACCATTTTTTAACTGGAGTGAAACATTGATATTGGATTATCATCTATTGTCTCTAATTTAAGGAACGTAAATATCTGAAACACTGATTGTTTAAAAGAGAGGCCTCTTTGGTTTTGACAGGCAAATAAGTTCCTTTGATGCTTTAAATATTCATATCAACGACTTGAGGCACTTTATCCTTTATCAACCAGTACAATCAGCATATTTGTTATTACTTTGGATGCATTCTTTATGCAAGGATTGGTACAGTTCAATTTTTTTGTTTAATATTATAGAAATAGAATGCATATTAAATGTATTTCATATATTCAACTTCTAGATATGACAGTTGGACTAAGATTACTAGTTATTTGTATACTTTAATGTTTAAAAATTCTAACATTTGGGAATTATGTCAACAAAAGCACAAAAATTGATGTGTGATCATGGTACCAAATGTCTACGCGTGTTACCGAAATTTCTCTGACATGTGTCTTATTTTCAATTTACCGACTTGACTCCGACACGATATCGAAATGGAAGTTTTCTAAACAAATGTAAATTTTTTTTACCGTGTTTCTAACGACACGATTCCGACATACCGATATTTCCCTGACACGTGTCTATTTTTCAATTTATCGAAGTCCGACACGAAATCGGCATTTAGAACCATGTGTGTGATGAAGTCAATATTTTTCATGCAACTGATTCCTTTACTTGTTTATTGGAATTGATTAAATTGTATAAGACCCCTTTTTTAAATACAGATCTGATGCACTAGTTAATAGTAGCATATTCTGATAAACGAATTTGATGACAACATGGATTCATGGTACTGAAATTTTGTATGTATCATCACAATCCTTTAAATGCGCTTATGTTGTATATGCACAAAGATAACTAGTGATATTTGAGCATGTGATTGACCTATGTTGACCTGAATTGCAATGCAATTTGACTGTACTATGTGTATTATTTAAAAGATTTTGCTTTAAATCTAATTGAAAGCTCAAATGTATACATGCAGCCTTTGAAACTTTCAATGTTTAGAGAACAATAACTGAGCTTCTTACTAAAATGCTCTCTTTCATATGATTTCTAATCTTTTCTTTGCACTTTTAGGTCCAATAAGCCACTACAGGCATCTGTTCATGCAGTAACTAGTGGCACGCTATGGGCATTGAAAAGAGAAGATTTTAGAGGGATTCTTATGTCAGAGTTTTCTAATTTATCTTCATTGAAACTTCTTCGATCAGTGGACCTTCTCTCAAGATTGACAATCTTACAGTTGAGTCGCATCTCTGATTCTCTTCTGGAAGTTTCCTTCTCAGATGGACAGACAATAATTGACAAGGTGCTACTTTTGTACAATTGTCATTCAAATCATGTCTCCTTCCAGAAGGGATATCTTTTAAAATTCTTTCACCTCAAAGGAGAAGTGACGTCATTCAGATTATAGATTCAGCTTATAAAGCAATTTTGCTTATGTTGTTAATATCATGACGCTTGCAAATTTTATTTTCCATGCTTTATTCTTCAATGATATTATTTTATTTGATTGAAGAAAAAACATATAGTGGCCAAGACAACAACAATTTATATTATAACACGCATATTGATTGTATGTATATTCTTGTTCTTGTTATTACTGTAAGGTTACACAAATGTGTAACTTACTCCCTAAAGCATGTCTTTGACCATTTATTTATTCTTTATTTTTGCAGAATGAATGTCTTTCTGCCCTGTATATCATTCAAAAGGGCCAGGTGAGACTGAGATACAATGCAAAGATGATGAAAAGTCCAAGTCCTTACAGTGTTCCATCTAATCTTCTTCAATGGGAGGATAATTATCAAAAGAGTAATGAACGTGAGCTTGAACTTCCAGAGGGGAGCTATTTCGGGGAGTGGGCACTTCTAGGTGAACAAATCAGGTCTTTGAGTGTGGTTGCTCTTGGAAATGTGATCTGTGCAGTTATTACGAAGGAGAGATTTGATTCAGCTATTGGCACTCTATCAAAACTTCAGCTAGATGATAATAAGTATGTGTCTTTGGCACACGAATTGGTCCTTTTACTTGAAATAATTTCTTTTTTTATGTCAGCACTGATTCTTATCATTGCCTCAATACACTCAAATGAATGGGAACTTCCTGCAACCGAGTTAAATGCTGTACTTAAATGTCGACAGGTTGAAAGATTCTCTGAATTCTCTAGGTCATGCGGGAAATACTGATGCTGCAAGATGGGAGAAAGTTCAGTTTTCCGATTTGGTATGATATCCATAGCTTCACTCTGTTTCTTGGATTAAATATGTTATATCTTGCTCTGATATGGAGATCGGCATGTGAATGCTTTTTCCTCGGCAGGAATGGAGAACAGGATTATCTAAAACTGACTGTAGTGAAGTTGGTCTTGTTCTATTAAAAGGATCAGGTACTTATCCTATTTAATTCTGTGCTAATAATTTGACTGTTGAAATTTCTAATTCGTTTCTAGGGTTCAAAAGGTAAAAACTTCTTTGATTACTTGCAAGGAAGATTCATGAATACACTGTATTTTACACAATTTCTATATGATAAGAACTGATTTTCCTTTTTCCTTTATTTCACTGGGTCTTAGGAAATATACTTACCTTAAAAAGATTCTCAAAGAAGAAGATAAAACAGTTGGGAAAGGAAGCTCAAATCTTGAAAGAGAAAGAACTTATCAAGAATTTGAGTGGATCCTCTTCTGTGCCCCAAGTTATAAATACTTGTGCTGATGGGTCATATGCTGGCATATTGCTGAATGTTCGCATTGCTTGTTCACTGGCATCATTACTCAATACACCCTTTGATGAGCCTTCTGCACGATTCTGCGCAGCATCTGTTGTTGTTGCATTAAACGAACTGCATGAGGTCAATTTTATTACTATTTACAAGCAGATTGGAGATTCTTTTTCTTGAATGTTACCGTTGCAGCATGATTGTATGAAGTGGTATTAATCCTTATTCTATTGAATTCAGAGATCTGTCCTTTATAGAGGTGTGGCTGCAGATATTTTAATGTTTGACCATTGTGGATATTTACAGGTGGGTTTTCATGGGTATATTTCTATCAACTTCTTCTAGTTTATCAACTGGGAGAAAATTCTGTAGGAGTTATTGCCTATATTCCTCATATCTTGCATTTGATAATGTTTGTAGCTTATAGACTTCAGATATGGGAAGAAATTATCTGGAGAAAGAACTTTCACCATATGTGGGGTTGCAGATTGTTTAGCTCCTGAGATTATACAAGGGAAAGGACATGGTATTTCTGCTGATTGGTAAGTATGTATTTTTTTGTCATAATAGGAATTTGAACTTGTATTAGCATTTTCATGATAAGTACATAACACCCTAACATTTCGGTCCTCCTGTTACCATACCTGAGAGATCCATTCTGTTGTTTTGAAATACTAATGCAAGAAGAGGATGCACGTCTGGCTCTTTATCATGTTACCTTATCTGTGAAGCATTTTGCATGCAGATGGTCAACTCCTTTTATGAAATGTCCCAAGTCATGAATCATTGTTGTTCACATTTTTATTTTGAGTATCTTCTCCAAAGATGTTCCTCTTTTGGCATGCTGGGAATATTTTCCTATGCAACTGAAAATGCTAGCCTCTTCTGTTGTTAATACTATGTTTTTCTAAATGTGTTGTACCCTTGTCCTGGAGGTTGGCTGAGTAATCTCATCAACCTGTTTTCCTTTTTAAACTTTTAAGCTGAAGTGTACTTGTGATCACATACGACTCCTGAAGTGAATGCCTCTTGATCTAACCTAGTCCTTTGATCTGGTGCCTTCACTCTCTCTGCCCTGTTGAAAATTTAGTACATTATCTGTTTAGGTTGTAATATTTCACAAGTCATTTAGCTCTAATCTCATCTTCTCAGTTATCCTACTAAAGAAACATTTCTTCTATTTGAAACTAATGGTGACCCTATATTTTTCTCTACTTTTTTTGTCATTGCAAATTAGTTGCTTGTAAATTGCCTGTAACAAATCATACGTTATAGCAGCTAATATGTGTGCACAAGATGTAATTAAAAAATCATGGATGGATACTGCCATTGAACAGAGTTCTTTTTTCCCCTTAACACACATTGAAGTGAAGGAAGTGATGGTCGCCTTGCAAGTTAATTCAGGAATTTATAATAGAAGCACTTTTAAGTATGGAAGTACATAATTGTTCAGGATACACTAGGAAGTAGAATCCAAGTGAATTGAAACAGAAAACAATTGGCAGTAGTAGAATTTAGGCTTTCTTCTCATATCTATTTGTCAACATGCCTAGAACTCTTGCAGCTACCTCTGTTTTTATTTTACACATGGCAGGTGGGCTTTGGGGGTATTGATCTGTTTCATGCTTCAAGCTGAAATGCCATTTGGCTCATGGAGAGAAAGAGAGCTAGAGATGGTGGCGAGAATTAATAAAGGACAGTTCACCCTTCCACACACCTTCAGCACTGAGGTGGTGGACCTCATAACCAAGGTTGTTGGCCTATTACTGTCCTTTTTCCTCGAATCCTGTATCTGCTATGCATGTAATGCAGTCTGTCAGTTGTTTTAAATTCTACAAACTGAAACTTATTATCTTCACAATTTCCATCAGTTACTTGAAGTTGATGAGGACACAAGACTTGGAAGTCATGGTGTTGATCCTATAAAAAATCATCCATGGTTTGACAGCATTGATTGGCAAGGAATCACTGATCACTCAGCGCCTGTCCCTCAAGAAATCATTTCTCGAATATCTTATAATTTGGAAAATCACAC
Source organism: Posidonia australis (assembly GCA_024699735.1). Classification (NCBI taxonomy): domain Eukaryota; kingdom Viridiplantae; phylum Streptophyta; class Magnoliopsida; order Alismatales; family Posidoniaceae; genus Posidonia; species Posidonia australis. The sequence continues at coordinate 16,131 of JAMKQA010034632.1, read as the reverse complement.
AGAAGACATCAGGCTCCCAGTATCTCAATCTCAAGATATTTCAGAAATTGATTCTTCACAATGGTTTGAAGACTGGTAAAACATATAATGAGCTATTTGAGGAGATGAAAGAAAATTGGAAGTTGCAAAAGCAAGTTTCACGTTCTTCCACCCAATTGAATTTCCTTAATAAGATATAACTATTCAGAGGTCATTATTCATACTGTTGTTTCCGACCATTTCAAGCTCTAAATTAGGAGTTGTTGAGTCTGATAGGTGATTTAGCCCATTGATGAAGATGTATGTCCCAATTGCTTGACAACCACGTTTTCGAAGTCTAGGGAGGCAACAAGGATTAGACTATCACCCACTTCATGAGTGGAACAAGGATTCAGAAAATTCTTTTTCATGTAAATTTTGCTTTTGTTCATGTCTTATAGTGACGGAGAACTCATGTTTTCTGAAACTTTGCATGTAGCTAATCATCCCTTTATTTTTATCATTGGCCCTCTACCATTTAAAATTTTGGGATCATGAGTGTTGTAAACAGAACCTTCTATCTCAGATATATGGATGTGTATAGAATTTCATGTATTTTCAAGCTGATTCTTGCATGTTAGATCTTGTGTGTATATGACTTCCATAATACACTTCCAACAAGCTTGAGATTTGGAATTTTGATTTTGGTGTTGCAGCTCGTTCCTTGTGGGTTATTTGGCATATTAAGGAGTTTTAGAGGTTAGTAGTTGGTAAATTTTCAATGTGTACCATCTTGGGTTTGATATGATGCATTTGAGTATATGTTCAGTTAGCACAGAAGATCAGCACATAAAAAACACACCTGATTTCTATAGTAGCACAGAAGTTGCTTTGATTGCTGCTAATTTGGGAGGAAATTGAAGGAGAAGCTCTTTCTCTCTGCAGATCTATGTAAACTCATCGAACCATAGTGAAATCTCGTCCTTCTTCTCTGCTGTCTTTGCTCTTGTGTTTGTCTTTATGTTTGTTGCCAACGAGATCCGTGAGTTCTCTCCAAAATCTAATAAATTTATAATTATTTTTTTACGTAGGTAAAATGATGATAGACTAAGTTTGTGTTCAGTTGCTTTATTTCAACATTCAATTCATTAATGATTATCTAAAACCTCCTGAACTCCTTTGAGTTCTTCAATTAATGAACTTAAGCTGAGATTTGATTCTTGGTTTAGTGATGTCGTCATGCTGATTGATTCTTCAACACTGTATCAAATAAAGGCGGCTGCAAATAAGACTTCGCTTGTGCCTGCCAATAAGATTGACCAAGGCAATAAGATATAATAAGATATAATAACACTGTATCTCAAGCTGATTGGACCAATGCTACATTGAAGAATTGTTCTAAGTAATTTAAAAATAAACCAAAAATTTAGTAGATGTCTATTGAAGACAAAGTTATAAAACAGGGGCTTTTCAGATATTTAGGCTGAACATCCTGTTGGTTCCTTCATCAAAAGCAATATTCGAGTGAACGTTTGTTGCAACTGAATTCTGTTTTCAAATTTGAAAGGTTTTAATCACGATAATTGTTTAAAAGATGTTTATCACGAAATTTATTTCTTTTAAATTTAAAAGAAGAGATGATTGCATTATCTCACCTATTTATTAAGAAAGATAATCTCATATACCGCTTAGATATAATGATGGATAAACTCACATCTATATACGTATATGATATGAGATATTGTAAGAGAGAGAGAGATCTTCGTGAAAAAGTCACTTGTGTATGATTACGTAGATTTACATCTTTTTGAAAGACGAGAAAGAGACGATTGTATAATTTCTCGGTGAACGAAAAAAAGATTGATCATGTACTTCAAAAGAATTGAAGTTTGGCTTTATTATTTGTCTACAAAGAGTAGACTGGAAAGTGTTCTAATAATTGTTTTTGATAGTCAGTTACGGGTGCATGTATTACAACTCTTCCTCGCTAATACTTAGAAGTGGTTTGGCTAGAACTCGTTGCATTGTGAGGGCTGAATGATACTTTAAGCGTCGGTGTTTGATAACATCTCCGTGGAATACGTAAATACTCAAAAGGATTTTTCATCGTATATGAATAAGATCTCTTCATTTTTTTTGAAAAATTTATTTCTACATATATCCTATTTTACATGTTATTTGTGTTTCCATTATAATTAGTCGTATTAATCTATATCTGGCAGCAACAATCTTATAGTGGAATTGGGTTATTAGTTAAACGACTAGATTATGGATAGTAATAGCATAAGAATACTAGGGTAAAACGTTGTCAAATTTGAGCACCTTTCCCAATAAGAGTACCTTCTCTAAGACAGAGATGATATCACACGAACTTTAATTCAAGATTTGACTTAATCTAGGATTTATTAGAGTATGGGGGTACTCAATCTATGGTAGGCTACTAGACATAAAGATTGAGAAGTTAGGAATTCGTACAACTAATATAGTATTTATGGGATATGCTAAGAGTAGTGATGTTCGAAAATTTTTAGATTTGTAAACAAATTCCATCATAAAAATTCGATATGCAAAATACTTTGAGGAGAAGTTCAATAAAACAAGAGCATTATATTACATGATCTTTCAGAAAATCTCTTTATGAAAGAGAACGAGAATCTAGGATCTGACAAAGAGTCAAAATCAAGGACCAAGAAGGTCATACCTAAGGTGAAAGAGTCACCAACCAAGTAAGAAAGAAGAAAATTTTATCACTTATAGCATAGAAGGTGACCTAAAAAACTTTAGTGAAGTAATATAGCCTAGAGATGCAGCATTCTGGCTAGACTTGTCAAATGGATCGTATCGTATCTAAACGTGTATACTATACATATGTGTTAAACTCAAATACGACCCATTTAATTATCGTGTATCTAATACTAAATCCAAACACGAATTGTCTGTTAGCGTGTATATACGACATGACCCGTTAAGTACACGTTTAAGTGAATCATGTTGTTTTGACACGATAACGATCTGATTGACACAAGTATACGTTTATTACATGGTTACACGCTTAATATAAGATTACACGTTTAGTATACGTTTAGCATTTACATGTTTTGTACACGTAGAAAAATAAAAAACAAATCAATAAATCATGAAACCAATCATTCAATAATATTTCACAAGTTCCATTGTTCCATATATTAATATAATAAGTCTACAACATATAAATATCCACTATTCAAAATAATGAAAGTTATGATCTATATACATGATTAGGTAACGTGTATTTATTGTGTACTTATCAGGTTTTTTACCTTAGACATGCAAATGACTCATTTAATAATCATGTCTACCGGATAGATATGATAAGTACACGAGAGATGATAAGGGTAAACCTAAATACGGTTATATCGTGTCGTGTTCGTGTCGTGTTATCGTGTCGTGTGAGAAATTGACAAGTCTAATTCTGACGAGATGCAATCCAAGATGAGTATGATTTAATAATGACTAACAACACATAAGTATTGGTGGATCTACCTGATAGCTTAAAATCAATTAACTGCAATGGGGTCTTCAGGAAGAAGATGTTGATTAATGATTTAGTGAACATGTACAAGGCTAGACTAGTTGTTAAAAGACATTGATTATTTCGATACCTGTTCTCCAGTAGCTATATTTCCATCATGTGTATATTAATTGCAATGACTATAATACGGAAGGTGGTGATATATCAAATGGATGTAGAAACTACATTCTTAAATGGAGACTTGATTGAGAAAATTTACATGATTTAGCCTTAAGGGTTCATAGTCAAGAGACTAGAACGGAAGGTATGTAAATTAGTTAAATTTCTATATAGAATGAAGAAAACTCCCAAGATATAGCATAAGAAATTTGGCAAAGTGTTTAAGTCAAATGGCTACAAAGTTAGTGATGTTAACAAGTGTGTTTACACAAAAATTATTGATAGACAAGGAATCATGATATGTCATTATGTGGATGATATGCTTATCTTTGATACTGACACAGAGGTTGTAAAAGCTATAAATAAATTTCTTTCATCAAAGTTTAACATAAAACACATAAGAGTTGTAAATGTGACCCTGGAGATCACTATAGTGAAGACTATAGAGGGATGCACTGTGACACAATCTCACTATATTGAAAATGTAATTACAAGTCTTTTGACTTGGCAATAGTATACATGTTGTATGACTATGTGCACAAGTTATAGGAAACCAATGAGAAAGTTGTACGACAGCTAGAGTATTTCAAAGTTATTCAAAGTCTCATGTATGTAATAAATTGTACTAAATCAGACATAACGTTTGTTGTAAGTATGTTGAGCAGGTTCGTTAAGAATCCAAGCAAGAAGCATTGGATTGATATAGATAGAGTAATGGCTTACCTTAAAAGAATCATGCATTATGCTCTACACTTTACTGACTACCCAATTGTGATAGAATGAATTCAAGTTTTATACATTGGCAGCTGCAACCGAGGTAGCAAAGTATCTCAAAGAGTTATTGTTTGATCTTCCACTATTCAGAGAAAGAATGCTAGGATCCACCATACACAATAGACAACGATAGTTACTGATAATGATTTGTACAACGAACGGGAAAGGACTATGCGAATCCGCCATATACATGTTTCTAATCTTCATAAAAGAAACGTGATCGTGATGATCGACGTAAGAAGTCAGGAGAATCTAATTAATCCCTTGACTAAATGTTTCACAAGATAATTTATCAAAAAGACTTCAAAAGGAACAAGGTTAATGTCTACATTGTGAACATCTATGTATTCTACCATTTAAATATTTGTTATTAGTTCAAATAGCAATCTATTAGACTTTTATTTAATGGTTCAAAGAAGAAATAGTTGTTTTATTTGTTTGTTTGCACTATTTATCTATTCTAATGAAATTGGACTCCAATAAACTTATTTCTTATAGTACATATCTTGGTGAAGTTGACAAGATACCTTAATGAGTTCTTATACATTTGGAATGCTTTATACTTTTGCAAGAGGCATACCATGAGTAGTACAGTAGGAAGGGGTCTGGGACATCATACTATAGTAGCGTGGTTCTGTATTGTAATAGTCTAAGACTACAATCCATAATGGAGTTAGCACAATCAGGAGATCTAGGACTTTATGCCAAAGTAGTGTCGGTACCACAATAATTGGACCACAAGAAGGTTTGGAACCTTATATCAAGAAATTTGGGATTACAATGGATTCACTTATGTAGTGTGAAAATGAAATTGTCTCCTATAGGATGTATAGATTGTCCTGAAGAATACTGATACATTAGATTGACACAAGATCTTTATTGTGTCACTAGTTTAAACAATCAAGGAGACTGTGTATGAATTAATAAACTGTGAAGATTGTTGAGTTCAACGCTTAGTCCACTCACATTTTATAGGAAGTCAATGCTACAAAAATAAGATTCAAGTCTATAAGACATTCTAACACTGAACGCAGTTGTTTTTAAGTAGAACGTCATTTTGAATTAATGGGAAATTATTTGAGAATCACTCTAAATAATTCAAAAATAAATCAAGAATCCAATGAACGTCTGCTGAAAACAAAGATATTAAACAGAAACTTTTCAAACATCAACTGGTTCGTTCATCAAAAGTAGTGTTTGAGTGAACATTTGTTGTAGCGTAATTTTATTTTCTGTTTTCAAAATTGAAATGTTTTAATTAGTTGCTCCCTTTACAAGATACTTATCACAAAATTTATTCCTTTTAAATTTAAAAGGAAAGATAATTGTATTATCTTACCTATTTATTTGGAAAGATAAACTCATATCTATATATACACATGATATGAGATACCATAAGAGAAAAAGAGAGATCTTTGCGAAAAAGTTTCTTATGTGTAACTACGTAAATCTGCATCTTCTTGGAGGACTAGAAATAGGCGATTGTATGACTTCTTGAAAGACTAAAAGGAAACTGATTCTATACTTTGAGAGAATCAAAGTTTGAATTTATTATTTGTCTACGGAGTGCAAACAGGAAGACATTCCAACGATGGTTCTTGTGTAATCGATTATGAGTTCATGCATCATGACTCTTCCTCATTGGTCAGTACCTAGTAGCGATTCAGCTAGAACTCGTTACATTGTAGGAGTCAAATAAAGTTTTTATTGTAGGTATTTAATAACACCCTAATGAAGTATGTAGATAGTCTTCTCAAAAGGAATTTTCGTCATGCATAAGTAAGATCTCTTTATATTTTTTAAAAAAATATTTATGCATAGATCCTATTTTACCTGTTGTCTGCATTTTCATTATAATTAATCAATCTATGGCGGTGGCAACATGCTACTACTAATTTATTCTATCTTTAATACAGCAAGATTACATATAAAACCACATAGGCAAGCACTGACACGGTGCATACATAGGATAAATGATAGGTAAAATCCATAAAAAAAAAGGACAATTATTGGAGTCCCAAATCATGGAAGGACAAAGTCATTACAACGAAAAAACACTCTAAAGAATAGGATATATTTCTCTAGACAATCAATATAATGTGCATGGTGTTGCTGTTGTCGTCAGTTTTGCTTTTGTAGCCTAGTGTTTTTGGAAGTAGCTAACCTGTGTAAATAATGTTAGTATTTTCTTCGTACAATCACTTGGTCTAGTTGTGAAATTTCTTTGTGATTGTACGAGAGGTCGGAAGTTCGACTTCTACATACATCATATATATATTTTTTTGTAAATGGTAGTTAATTTTTCTTTCTATTACTTTAATAAATTTACAACCACAGTATTGCATAGCATTGCGTCCAACAAAATATTACAAAAATGGTACCCTGTCACTCAGCAGGTGACCAAAAAATATTACAAGTATCTTATGAACCGAAAAATCTCAGCAAAAAATCTCAGCAACTGCAAGCTGCAAAGTATAAATTAACCAGAAGTTAATCACGCATGGGAAGAGCAGGAGTTCCAGTAACATACTCCATCTCATATTGGGGATTGTTGGGAGCCAATGAACTAAGCTCCACATCTCTGTTATACTGATAAGATGGTATTGTCCGTGTATTTTCACTTTTTTTTGAAACCTGTAGCAAAGAGTCTACCCAACAGTAAAACAATGAAGAGATAGCATTGATAATCCTTCCAAATCAATCAGAGAATAATTTGAAAAACATGATCATATGATTTGACATACATCACATATATATTACAATCATATTATTGTATTATTTCTTTCTTGGATTCGTATCTCATGAACAACAGGAGAAAAATTTATAGAAATCCATTTTAATTAGTAGTTGTCTCAAATGTTTCTTATGATTGTAATATATATTAAAATCCATTATCAAAAAAAAAGTTAGTGTTTTCTAATAACTACGCTAGGACCATAGAAAACGCAGGCTATATCATGTGAATATGTGATATATCCTTGCTTAAAAAAATTGGAGGAAGAAAAAGTAAAAATAAAGTCCCAATCTAAAAATCTTATATTTTGGATCCTTCACAGTATTTTTTCGTATTGTATCTCGATAAATATCTACTGATTTCAAAAAAAAAATTTCAAGCTGTTTCTTTGCAGTGAAATCGCTGCAAGTACGTCTCAATCTTGAATAGATGCTGCTCTCTCAGGGAGGGTGGGCCTTGTGATGGAAGTGGTTTGGGCACTTGGATACATTTCACCTACCTTTGAAATGACTGGACTCCTTGGATTCATATGAATCATGAATTATGATGAAATGAATTGAGAGTTCAGGCTTTTGTCAGTTCTACGTGGAGGGAATGAAAGACAACATCACTCTTGCTCTGAAAGTCTCCACTAGATCCTACTTTCATGGCCCACACGAGTATGTGTAAGATTATGGAATAGTTTTTGGAAGTATAATCTGATTTTGTGCGCGCAAGTTTAAGTAGAATAATTGTAAGATTATAAATGTAAAATTTGAAGAATATTAAATCTAATTTAGAAGTAGATTTTGACATTACTTTTGTTATTTTAAATGACATATTTACGTGTAAACAATATAATAATACTGTTGAGTATGCTTGTAATGTAATATGTTCACAGTAATACAAAAAAACTATTCTAATATAATGTATTTTCTTATAGGTCATGTTTTCCTTTTCATCATAAATTCATGGTAATTTTCATTAGATAAATTATTGACATTCATGGTATTTTTCATTAGGTAAATCATGTAAATTCATATAGTCTTGGGAGTAAGACGGTAAATGTACCTACATAATTCATTAGAATCTACCAAAATCACACCATATGGTCAATTATGTCAATAATTTTATTTTAGAATCAACAGAACCTTGGGTAACATGTGTAATCAGTCATTGCCAAACCCAATTGATTAAGATAGTTGTCATTGCCAAGATTATTTAATAATCTAAAGACCCATAATTCCAACCAAATAGAAACCAAACTTATCTTGCATGCTTTGTTATTTTATGCTTATTGACATCTAACAAACTACGGTAATGATAGAACTCTCACTTTCTCCTCACCTATGTAGATTGAAAGTTGGGAACTTAAGAGTGCACAAGCTTAGGAGCATTAGTGGTCACCATTGAAGTGTAGAAGTAGGTGGCGATGGGAAAGATAGCAGTAGGAAACTACCATTGGGCATCGAAGACAAACTGCATCTGAGCAGTGGTTGTCGAGGGTGTGCTCACATTTCCCTTCATCTTCGTCGAGGCTGGCATCACTATGTCGATAACCATTTCAATATCAACCCTACTTCTTAACTCAATGTTTTTGGAAATTCTAAAGTATAAATGGTGTTATCTTACAAAATTTTAACTACTTAGTAATTACAACTATTTACATATGATTAGAAATATTTCTATCCTTTGGAGTCATCCAAGTGGTTGGACAATGATCCCATCACTAAAATCGTTGTGGACTTTAACAGTGCACAAAAGCAAAGAAAAGACAAAAAAAAGAAACCTTACCATCCATATCTTTATGCATAACATAGACACACTCGACCCATTTCTTGTTGGACTTGTGGTTTGGGCCTATATTACAACCAATGGGGCCTTCTCCGGTGCGTTGATGAACCTGAAAGGTCATTAAGGCTTATATTACAATCTACTAATTTTTTTTAGTAAACGATTATTAATATATATTACAATCAAATACTTGACTATAAGAAAATAAGAAACCACCACCAAGTGGTGGTGGTTACAATGAGAAACACTTGACTTGTAAACGATTATTAATATATATTACGACCTACTAATTTTGCAAATGAAATATTCAACAAGAAATGTAATTTGTAAATGACACTCTTGAATTTTATGATTGAAATCAAAAGACCCATTTCAATAAAATAATTATGCAGAGAAGTTCAGAGGGATTACCTCCACAATACAAGTAGCACAGGTTCCCCCCTCCTCCACAATTCAACAGTGGTCTGGCCTGCATGAAACATGTCATTAGACATAATTCTATAAACGTGTCTTCTGATGATGAGCCTAAGAAATATAGGTCAATGTTGGAATCCAGCATTATGTCCCTGAGCTTCTGCCCGCCGCATGCCGACCGTAACTGTAAATCCAGTGAGCCATCCGGCAGCAACCTTAACTGCAACAAATAGCAGCACAATTTGAACAAATATCTTTTGAGAGAAAAAAAAGGAGCACTAGGTTGCACCTAACTTACATTGACAAATGCAAAATCAATGGATGGAGGTTCTTCTTCAGTGGTTGTTTTTTTTGAAATCTCTTCTTCAGTGGTTGTTGTACTACTATTTTCTGGTTCAGTTATAGGAGGGACTACTGTTTCCAATTCCAATGATCTTATCTTCTTCCCTCTGGTAGACTGGTGGATACTGGATGGGGAACCTTAAGGAATTGTTTTTTTTATTTATTTATCGGTAAGCTATTATAAATATTTTCGTTGGCTATGCAATCACCATCAAGAGTAAAACAGTAGCAATACAGATAATGTCATAATACAAGTCTTACGAAACCTTTTGTTCTAGTCAAAAATTGTCTAAGTTCAACTGATTAACAAAATATTTCAAGGACAAAATCTCCATGATTTAACCTTAAGGAATTGTTGAGTTCTGCACTGATGGTTTGGACTTGAGAACACTGAAGAAGGAGAACGGAATCCAGGAAGAACCCATTTGTGGAAATTGGTCGATTTGATCAGAAATCTGGTGTTTTTGTTGGTACAACTTTCACTGAATGTCTTTCTTTTTTTTCCCTGTCATGCATACGAATCGTTTTCATTTTTTTCTCTAATCTCTTTACTATAATTGGACTTTGTGTGGACTTTCAGTTTTCATGGTCCATGAACCAAAGAGTTAGTTAGGCCCAGTAGGGCATCTTTACATAAAAACATCTCATAAATTGACAGTCATTGACCAGAAATTTTGTAGTTAGCAGGGACAGCAAGCATTGATGGTCTCCAACTTTTTCATATCCCGAATGGTTCTTTCTTGAAGATTGGCTATTGGTTTTCCATAGAACACATGTAAATAAGTCAGTGTAAAACCATGGAATTTACCATAACATTCTTTCAATCGTGCAACGACAACAGTTGCCACTGTAGGTATTGCGTGTTATTATTACCCAAGTGTGGACGGACCTGCCTGACGAAGGGGCTGCTTTTGTGATCCGGACCGATAAAGAGAATTGCTTTTGAATCAAACGGAAAAACAAAAACTCCTTTGCAAGATGTCCCTCAAAAATAATAATGAGAAGAACAAACGGATGAAGAATCTACTATAATGATCTTTTTTTTGTATACCATAGAAATCCCTCCTCCCATGGCTCCACTAAAGCTTTCTATTAGATGGTAACGGAAGGATAAAATCCTAAAATGATATTTCAAAGCCCAATTAATATACCATTGGATAAATAAGAGATAGAGGATTCGATCTTAGGACTCAAGAGTATTTAAGTGTTATTCTCTCACTTCAACTAGAAGTGTAAATCGACCGAGTTAGGCTGAACTAGCCGGCGAAAAGGAGTTCAACTAGACCTTAGGCCGAGGGAGGCTAGCCTGGTTCAACCATGGGCCGATCTCAAGATGGAAGACTCTGAGCCCGGCTTGACTCCTAGCTCTTCGTTGAATCAAATTGGTCCAAGGCTTGACCCTTTTCAATAAAATATTAAAGAATTAATATAATTAAATTTTATTTAATTAAAAAAATAAGATTTCATTAAATAATAGTAGATTAAAATTACATAAGCAACTAAACAATGCAAATAAAATTATAAAATAAAATATATAATTAACAAAATCAAGATTTTATTAAACAATAAATAATTGAAATTACATAAATAATTACATAAAATTTATAAATTATAAAAAAAAAAATTAAATAATAAAAGACCAAGTTGACCGAGCCCAGCCAACGTCGGGCCTGAATACCTAGGCCCAACCTGTGTAGTACAAGGCCCGGACCCGCCTGTCCTACTCACCAAACCATGCCTTTGTGGGTAGCTGCAATGATTTCCTCTCCCATAGTGTGGTCAAGGGATTTTTAACTGTAACAAATTGCATTCATATATAAAAAAAACATGCTTGTTAATTGCAAATGACTAAATGCTTTCAAACCAAGACATTTTCAAACATATGACAAGAATGAGAGCGAGGGTACCTTTTGCAAGAAACTTTATCAGCAGTTTAAGATCCTATAAACACGTTTCTTTCAGCAGATCAAAAAAATACTTCATAATTAACCACAGAGCATGTGATGTAGCAATCAGGAACGCCTACGCCATCAGAATACTTCTCTTTGCATACTTCTTGTGGATTATTTCTACATTCTCCTCACGCAACTCTATAATCCTCTAGTGCAATCACAAGCTCATACCATAAATTCCATTAAAGATGTTTTCTATTTCACTATCCTCAATGAAGGATTCCTTTTCCTTAAGGTTTCAACAGAATTATCACGAAATTTTACAGTTCTCAATACATACAAGAAATCCACGTATTATATATTAGATGCCATCAACCACAATTGGTTCCTCTGCTTTTGTCAAGTAGGAAACTTTTGTCAATAATATCTCAAGCATACACTTTAAGACAGTATAAATTTGAACTCTGGCTCTCAAGATTCTGAAAATGGGGGAAAAAATAAAAAAAGGAAGCAAGTGAACAAAAACAAGAAACATGATACCATGTAGTAGTGCAGTCATGGAGCAATAACCTCATTGTTGATTACATTTTACTAGTGCAACATCTTGGCTAAGTACATCTCTTAAGAAACAAAGTGGCTAATCAACTTTGGGCAGAAGCTGCTGCATTACTGCTAGGAAAGGATGCCACGCCTGTATTGTTTTCTGCATCTAGGACTTCTGGGCTTGCATGTTGTATAAATTCTTCAGGAGACATGTGACTTCCATGACAGGCACAGACGATCCTGATCTGACTTTTGCTGTATTTATACGTAACACCTGAAATGGTTTTGCCATTTGGACCTGTGGTGGAGACCCATGGAAGATCTGGACAAGAGCCAGTTCCCCCGAATTTAAGCCCAGGAGCAACACCAGCACGTATGGTAGAATCTTCAGGAAGTCCCTCAACTATAGCCTGGTTAGAAATTTCATTCTGTCTGAAGATTGACTTGTTTCCATTGGCTTCATCTTCTTTTTGAGAAGTGGAATGCTTCATAGCCTCTTCAGTGTCTTTACCGTTTCCTTTAGTCAGGTTCAATACCTTCCCCTCAAATGCTGAAGCTGACACAGAATTATTAGACGCTTGAGCTGCAGCTGCACCATCATAAGTGGCCAAGGAACATAAGCAGAAAAACAAACACAGATAAAGTTGCATTAATAAATTACACTGCAGCAATCCAGGAAGGTGATGGTAGAGTCAGATATGATCTATCAGGTGTCGATTTCTAACCAGTCCCATGGCGCACGTTAAAGCATCCAGTAGTAATTACCTTCCAACCAGGGACAATGTTTAAATTTCCACAAATCATGCATATATATCATTTATGCAGAAAGAAAAAACAGTAGCAAAAAACAATATGTTATTTAAATAATATGTTCTATGATATCTTTACTCCATTCACATTGGTTAACATGTTGTTCTTGAATCTCTTTGACTCATTAGTATCTGTGCATTAGGGTTTCAACTTTCACGCAAATGATTTTCCCAGTTCAAAATATTGTTTTGCTGATAGAAAAATGTAGAGCAAGTGCTTTTGATGAAAGACAACAGAATGTAGGAAATGAATAAAAAGAAGCAAACAACTATTTATATGAAATAGAAGACAGAACTGCACTACAACTAAAGAAGAAAGCAGCACTAATGATCATTTGAGAAGAAAAGGAGACAAACCAAGAGATGCCTTCAGATCATCTCCAGAATGTGCTGCTTTTGCTACTCCATCACTGGTGTTCTTTCTGTCATAGCTTGGGACACACTGAGATCTGGAACCCAACATCCAGGAAGAACCACTTTCCAAAGTTGGAAGCTGGACAGACGGATAACCAAAAGCATGCTGCAAGTTGATAGAGTTCACAGAACGCACTGCAGATTGGTTATCATCTGCTAAAGGCATCAATTGCATGACAGACTGTGAAGGAAACCCTGTCACATTAGGCACACTAGCAGCATTTGGAACATCAGTGGGCAGTGAAACTGTGGTAGGCATAGGCGGAACCGAAAATGGAACCCCATAATTAAATTTTCCGTGCTGATTGTTGGCTTCATTTATTAATGTATTGGGCTGATTTTTACCTTGGGAATTGAGCAGAGCTGAATTGCTCAGAAACTGTTTATCACTGACCCTAGGAGCATCAGATCCCTTGCCATGATCATCTTGCCGAGGCATCAACCATGACGCTGGACCCTCTGCTTCTGATTCTGCCACATCCTCGTTTTCAGCAGATGAACCATCTTCAGTGTTGATGGAAACATGGCTTTTCAAAGCTATGTTATTAGGGCTCTTACCACACATATCAAAAAGGTCACCTCCTATTTCAGGCTTCTTCAGTTGATTTGTTTCCTCAAAAGGCATCTTGCGTTTGCTCAGCCCTGATTTTTCATCTGCAACATCTGTTGCCTTCTTTTCTGAAGTCCACAACTCACGGAATGTTGGTCCATCTGCCTCTGGAGCAGGCTGGTTTCCAAGGCTTGTCCAAAAATTTTCACGCCTTTGTTGTCCAACATGATCTTGGTTGTCTGCACTTGTTGGAAAGAATCGATCAAATGATACCTCTGAAACATTCAAGTTCCCAACCGTTGCCTTGCCCTTGCTCCCTTCAGCACCATTAGAATCAGAAGTATTACCTTTAGATTTAACAGATGAGCCACCACATGAAAGGCCAAGGCCTAAACTTAACTCAAGTGAATTCTCGTCATCCATTCTGGATGAAACTACAACTTTCACAAAAGATATGCAACCCCTCCTCGGCAATTACCAAGTCATTGCCCTAGATTATGGTGGACGAAATCAAACCTCTGAACATGAAATACCAACAAAGAGACCATCACAAATGACGGAAATAAGTGAACACAACTTGGGGAGGAAACGCAATTCACCGGCTATAGCATTCTGAATCAAAAGAACAACAAAAACATAAGTCAAAGTTCAGAGTGTATAGGAAACGATTTCAGACAGACAGTTCACACTCGAATGAGCACAGCCCTTTGAAGGAAAACTAAACAAAAACTAAGCTTTGTGATATAGATAGTAATTTCAACAACAAAAACACTGAGAATAGACTGGTAGGAGTCCAAATGTTCCCTAACCATCAGGAGCTTCATCCAAACCCAACAGAAAACCCATCTCCATTTGAGCGACACCAACAGCAACAAAAGTCAACAGACAAACCGTAAAAGGACAGAAAGAGGAAGCATATATTGATGAAATACAGAACCACTTAAGCATTCAGCTTCAGAAATACTACCACTGCCGCCGACCCACAAGCTGTTCCACACAAACCCATCAGATTAACGAATGCAAACAAGCAAAAAACACCAAAGACTGGATTTTTACAACATGAACAATTGGAAAAACACAACGAGCAGACCCAACAATCAAAAACCATCAAAATAGCTAAAAATCCGAAACCCCATCTCGAGATTCACTACAAACTCCCCAAACACCACAAGACCAGCTCGTGACAACCAACAAACCCATCCAATCAGGAGGGAGGAAGAGGGGGGTGGGGGAAATCGAACTTTCAGTAAATTGCATATACCTGTCCCAGATTAGGAATCCACCGCAGAAACTGCAACCACCAGGCAGGAAATCCGATGGCGTGAGAGGAGATGTACCAGTCTGGATGGCGGAGAGGGTAGGGTGATTGGCTCGCCTGGTTGATAAAAGTGACTACTTTTTTTAAGTGCCTTTTGGTTCGGTTCTGGTTCTCTCTTTTTCTCTTTTGCGCATGTGGTTTTTGTGGGGGATCTCGATTTTCCCATGGTTCCAGTTTTGACCTTCTGCGATGGTAACATTTTTTTTGTAGGGTGGGGAAATGCTCAGCCTGTTCGGGCCTGGATAAGGCCGGGTCGGCCCGAAGGCTGATCTGGGTCGGATCGGGTTGGACCTGTTCCTGTAGACCATGGATCCGGTATGGTCTATGGTATGGTCTATGGTCTGTATGTGGGTCGAGTTGGATCGGGCCGGGCCATTGGGTCTAAAATGAATTTTAATTTTTTTTTTTATTAATAAAAAAATATTTGAAATACAATAAATTTTTTTACATAAAAAATACAAAAGATATTTACATCATTTGTTTTATAGTTTTTTTAAAATTTTTACATCAAGAATTATTCATTTGGGGAGTCTGTTCTGTCTGTTGAAGTTGATGTCGCATCATCGTCTTCTTCTGATTCAGACTTCAAGCTCAATCCTTGAAGACGGTCAACCGCATCGTACTAATCTTTTAAGCAAACGGAGGCTTCTACAGACTTCTCTGATAATCTACATCTTTTATCATTTAATACTCTTTTTCCTGCAGAAAAAGCAGATTCCGATGCCACAGTTGACGTAGAAATCGTTAGTAAATCTTTTGCCATTTTTGCTACTATAGGAAACCTAATAACTGTAGTAGACCACCACTTTAATATATTTAAGTTATCTATTTCTAAATCACTAAAAGCAATTGGGGATTCTAAATAATTATCTAATTCATTATTTGTACTTGATTTTATATATTTTTCCTTCTTTTTATTTAATCTACTCCATAAAGAACT
>JAMKQA010034631.1:0-18343 GCA_024699735.1 Posidonia australis | reverse complement strand
AGATTAAAAAAAAACATATTAAAAAAAAAACACGTAACCTTTTATTTCTCCCACGCACGCTTTCTTTCCTTTTCTTTATTTTCAGACGAATCCCGCAGACGAATCCCGCAGGCGGGAGCACGGGAGACCACCGGAGGCTGTCGTGCGGAGAGGGATGAATCCCGTAGACGGGAGCACGGGAGGCTGTCGGAGAGGGACAAATCCCGCAGATGACTCCCGCAGACGACTCCCGCAGAGGAGAGCACGGGACGCCGAGACGACTCCCGCAGACGCACCGGAGGCTGTCGTGCGGAGAGGGACGACTCCCGCAGACGACTCCCACAGAGGAGAGCACGGGAGGCAGGAGAGCACGGGACGCCGAGGCGGAGAGGGACGACTCCCGCAGACGACTCCCGCAGACGAGAGCACGGGAGGCAGGAGAGCACGGGACGCCGAGATGACTCCCCCAGACGCACGGGAGGCTGTCGTGCGGAGAGGGAGAGCACGGGAGGCAGGAGAGCACGGGATGCCGAGACGACTCCCGTAGACGCACGGAGGGCACGAACGAGAGTCGGCGGAGGGCTCGCACAAGCTGCGGAGGGACGAGAACAGGCGGAGAGCTATGGATACTGCAAAGGCTGGCGGAGGCGAGAACAGGCGAAGGAGGCTGGAGGCACAGGCTGCCGTTTCGTCGATATTTGAAGGTAAGTGTCGGTCGACCCGTGTTTTCACAGTTGATATTTCCGTCTTTCTCTCGACACTATCGACATGCACGACATGCCACCGACATTTCACGGACACACAGTAAACACAGATGTTCCCCCGAATGTCGTTTCGCCATTTTCAGATTCCGACATGTGTCGGCGAAATTTCGCCGACACATATCGATGTTACGAACCATGCCATCAGCAATTGCAACAGATTTAATATCAGATAATTGGGACAAACGGTGAAACAAATGTTTTGTACCTGACATATGGGAAGAAGCCCCAGAATCAATTATTCAGGGGGATTCCCTGGAGGCCAAGAAAGCACTAGTACCTGCAGAAGCGGAATAGGAGGCAATGGCTGTGGAATCAGTGGCCTGAAGCTGTAGAAACCTGTCATAATCTGCTTGTGAGATGGTAACAGTTTGCTCCTCATTGGTGGACTGAGTAGAGGTAGTAGTGACATGTGCAGACGAGGAGGACGGACGGCCATGTAAATCCCAGCATCTTTCAATACGATGTCCAGACTTGCCACAATGTGTACACTTGTGACGACTACCACCATCAGAGCAGCCCCGATCACGGGAGCCACCACGACCACGTCCCCTAGTGGCAACTAAGGCAGAGGACTCAGAAACTGTAGAGGAGGCCGCCGTCGAAACTCGGAGGACCTTGCCAAAGGTTGTCCGGAGATCAAGTAGAGTATCGGCAGCTAATACTTGACCACGGACCTGAGAACATATCAGGGTTGAGGGCAGTGAGAAACACAGCCACTACTAGCTCTTCACGGTACCTACTCTGACGAGTGATGTCAAGTGTCAAGGGCTGATGGACCTCCAATTCTTCCAGAAGAGCCCACAGAGTAGTAAACAGATCTTGGACAGACTTGTCACCCACTCACCCTGTCTCAGGGTAAATAACTACTCATATATTTCACAAACCCTGGAGATGTTTTTTTCATAACCATATGTCAACCGAAGGGTATCCCAAATGTTTTTGGCTGGTCTAAGAGAAAGGACGCCACGAGCAACTGCAGGCTCCATACTATTCGCCATCCATGTGATCACAACAACATCATCAGCCAACCAATCTTCATACGAATCAAACTTGCATCAGGTGGCGGATGAGTAAGATGTTTCAATTTCTTGTGAGCCAACATGAACATCTCAAAACTCTGGGACCACAGGAGATAATTGGGGCCCGAGAGTTTTTCTGAGGTACTAATGAGTCATTTCATCAATAGATCACGAGATGACATACTGACAAAGGGAACAAAACAAATGATGCACACAAGAATGCTGGAAAAAAAATTGCTCACCAACGTGGTGGATTTGACGTATCCACCAAAAAACAGAGTCTGGAGACGTGAAGGAGGCCTAGAACATGGCCAAACACACTCAAATCACTTCACCAGAGGGCTAGACTGCCCATACACAGACGAAGGAATGGCATACGGGCATCACCGACCAGACCACATGGGCTGGTGATCCCGTGGGAGGGTTGCCGGCGACTCTGGCTGCTGGACAGTGGCTGGCGGCTGCTGCAAGAGGAGGGGGGTGTGGCGAAACAGTGCTTGCCGACGGCGGGCTGGGACTGGACCGGAGGAGGAGTCGGTGCTGAAGGGAGATGAAGCCGGTTATGCCGTCGGATGGCCGGAAGTGGCCGACGGTGGGTAGATCTAGGGTTTTTTTTTTTTTTTTTTTTGAGAGAGGAAAGAGAACCTATGCTCTAGATACCATGTTGAGAGAAAAGAAAATCATATTTCATTAGAAGGCTTAAGTTACATATAAATAGGAGATTATGGTATAAATAAGTTAATAGATATCCATTAACCCATTATCTAGAGAACAACTCTAACACGTATATTTTCTTTTTCACTTGTATTTTTTCTATTTTTCTTTTGTCGTTTGATTATTTGTTCGTTGTGCTAAAGAGAAATCCGTTGGATCTTGTTTTAATACAAATAATGGGATTCTATCCAAATCCCCAACAACTAGAGTAGATTGATGTAAGGAAATTAGAGCAACGAACTCTCTTATGAGCTAATCAGTGTCAACATGGCCCTCATATCCATAGACCTATTAGTTATTGCTCAATTGACGGAGAAGCTTTTCCTTATTGGCTAAGACAGTAAGCTTCAAAGATGGGCAATGGGTATGGAAACTGGCCTTAAGCTGAAATATCAGGGAAGATGAAGGTACCACGGGCGACTGATTTCCTATGGGTGATTGATGGAAATCCATTAGAGGAAGAGAACACAATTAAGTTGGAATCATGAATCTAGTGACCTTCTTAGAATTCTAGGTTCATAAATGCTACCACTAAGGCCCTCACTAAGCAGAAGTTATTAATATACCTTGCTTTTTTTTAAGCCCATGTCCCTTGTTGCTCACTGTTGGATACTGACAAAAGTTTATCTTGGCCCTTGGCCCTTGGGCAGGGGGATCAAAACATGGTTTTCTATTATGTGGTGTTGATGAGGAAACCACAAAACACTTGGTGTGCGTTAGTAGGATTAACCAATGGGTGTTGGAGACATCTAGCTACAATGATCAATGGGGATAGTGGTGAATGAGTTTTGAATTATAATGAAGGCACGACATAGCTCATCAAAGGAAAGCTCACTGCAACCAAGCATAAACATTTGCCTATCATACATGCAACCTGTTTGGCTACTTGGCAACACTGCGACTCTGTGATCTTGGATTAAAAGAGCCCTCAAGGGACAAAATTCTTTGCTCTTTAAGGAGATTTCATATAAAGACTTAGAGTTTGCTCTTTTCTCGAACCTTTTTATTGCTTTTGTTTTATCTATTTTATAGGTTAAATTTTTTAAATTCTTCCTACAGAATCTCCTAAATGAGGCATAGTTTATAATAAGATTAATCCTATCTTGCCCTCAAAAAGGAAAAAGAAGATGAAGACCATGCAAAGCGCCAAAATGTACATAACTACTAAAGATTAAAATGGGTAATGGTCATTCATGACATATCTAGTTAGTGATTAGTTATATATTTTATGTAGTGAAGTACACGAGCTATTCAAAGAAAGAAACAATAGAAATTCAAAATAGACGTATTTAGCTATATCAAAACATAAAATGTACTGGCAAACAATTATACCATACTTACCCCATGCACTAGGTCATTCTTTATTGTAATAACCATAGTACTAAATGTTGATACGTGTCGTCGAAATTTCACTAACACGTATCTTATTTTCAATTTACCGACACAACTCTGACACAACATCGACATGGAAGTTTCCTTAACAAATATGGACTTTTTTAATTATGTTTCCACCGACAAGATAGCTATATACCGACATTTACTAACACGTATCTGTTTTTCAATTTGTCGAAGTCCAACACGAAACCGATATTTAAAACATTGATAATAACATAACCATATTCCATAGACAAGGACCAATCTCAACAACCATTAATAATGACATAGTTGACAACAATTATAACTAGTTTGTGGCCTAATCACAACGTCCAAACCTCAGTAAGAATAACATTAGACTAAGAGAGACTTCTAATCATAAGATAACCATTCAGATAATCCATCCTAGCACAATCTCAAAAAATCTCCTATATTTTATTTTACAAATACAAAATTAGATGATGAGAATTGAATATAAAATCTAACTCAGTCCATCCTGTATTTCACAATTTTAGCCTAAAAGTAATTCCAGGTTTCCCATGTCCAATATTTAACATTGTTGCCATTTCCATTATCCATCCTATTTTGGTTGCTATTTTTTTTGACAAATGGTAAATATATGTATTAAGATATTACTTTGCTATGAATGTCACCACCAAGCAAACAAAATGACAATATTTACGTTACAGATAATCAAAATGTCCATCCCAAATAAATAAAGAGAGGAGAGACAAAAAAATTATATGCTAGTATGTCAAAAAAAATGAGTATTGTAAGTTTATACCCAAAGCAACAGAACTGAAATGACAAAATCAGGCCAAAAACGAAATGGCCAAAAACGTATTGAAATGTTAGTCATCAAAATTTGCCATTAGTCACCAGAACCATTTGTTAGAGGCATAGCTAGATCAAAGGCAAACACAGAGGAAGCATTGAGATCTTCAGTAGAAACAGTAGGATCCATGGAAAGACCAATAAAAGTAGTAATAGCTTGAGCTGCCTGGGTTGGGTCCCAATCCTATTGCATTTGTTAAATGACTTGAGAAATATACATGGCCTCTGATCACAAATAAAAACATTTTGGTTGCTATCTGTTGTCGTGCTAATTGTGTTACATCACCAGCATCACTAAAGAGTCACAACTAGGTTCTCAAACCCTGCATGTAAACTAGAAAATGTTATGACAACAAAGCAACCTTGGAAATCAACAAAAGACTTAAATATATAGATCTTAAATAATAATCAGTGCAAACTCAATCTTTCTCATGGAGCTGTAAAATGCATCCTTAAACTTAAGCATTCGTGACCAAGTATCATTTTTTTTTATCAGTCATTCATGACCAAGTATGATCAATCTCTCTCAAGTCTCAACCAAACCAGAATTATCAAGCTACAATTTTCAATGAGAAGGATGAGGATACAAACTTATGAGGCATGTCTATTTATCATTACAACCATTGACAAATAAACACTAGATACTAAAAGGTGACACAAGATTATAGTTAATCTGAAAATAACATAGAAATTATATATGGAAGACACAAACAAAACTACTTGAAACAAAGATGGTGAGGCCAGATTCTATCACAATTACAGAAAATAGACACGGTTGTTTGTCACATGGTATGCTATCTTATTTGCTAATTTTTCTACAAGAATAACATTGCATATGCATCTACCTTTTTATCATGATTGAGAAGCATACTACACCACATGATGTGTTACTAAAGCAAACTACAACCTAAAAACTATCTTTCTGAAAAAAACCAGCCAAAAGTGTACTATTATGGCTCAGTTGTTGATGTTTGTAGAGTAGTCTATCTGCAGTTGCCTTTGCATGCATGCCTGAATAAAATAAAGTTATTACTTATATATAACAAAGATACAACGAGAAACAATATGCTCTTACCATTCTCCATTGAAGTTTAAGGAGTAGTACACAGAGACTTGGCCATCTTGAAAAAGAAACCTTCCCTCTCTGTATCTGCAGTTGCATAAGTGAATTTTCATCTTTAAAGAAAAACAAGATGCCTTTGAAACTAATACTTTTCTTTTTGAGGAAACTTTTTATACTTTTTAAAGGGAAAAAGAAAAGTCAATCTTATGAACTCCTCTACTAGTAGTGAATTCAACTTGCCAACAAACTTTAATATACCGTGAGAAAATTCATCCATTCACAGGAAATATGTACAACATCCTAGGAAAGGAGGAGCAAAAAATTTCTCTTTTCACAATTCTGATTGTTGACTGGAGATGAACAAGGACTGTGCAATGATGAAATCTTTACTTCTGAAGCTGAAGTTTTTTGGCCTTCAAGATTCCTTGATTCAGTGCATTGGAAGTGGCGGAATCAGGTTGTATTCCTATATTAACCATTTCCTCAATGAGGTCTATAGCTTTTTCTACCGTTCCCTGACCACAATAAGAGGATATTAAAGCTGTGTATGTGACAGCATCAGGAATAACCCCCACATCAATCATCTTATTAAAAAGTTCGAGAGCATCATGAAGACAATCCATTTTACCATCAATTAAAACAGTGAAGCAAACAGTATCTGGCTTAATTTGCAACTCTATCATCTCTTTAAATAACTCATGATAAGCAGCTCCATTTTCCCTATTTTGCTTTTGTCTATCACTTAGACCCTTTCGTGAAAATTCTTTCAGATCAGCATCCATCAAAACCGTGTAAGAGACAACATCAGGTTTAATTCCATTATCTCTCATTTCACTGAATAACTTATTCGCATATTCCAAACAATTGACCCTGCAGTACCCATTCATCAAAGTAGTATACATAATTACATTGGGTTGTAAACCTCTTTCAACGAAATCATCAAAGAAGTGTCGAGCCTGTCTCATATCTCCAGTTTGAGCGAAGGCAGCAATTAGCTTGTTATAGGAAATCTCATTGGGTGTCATACCCATGGCTAACATTTTTTCAAACACCATGGATGCTCTCATTGTATCCCTATCGTCACAAAGTTTGCTTATTAGTGTTGAACGGGCAATTTCATCCACAATATGTCCCTGCTCATATGTACTGAGAAATAGCCTGTATGCTTCTCTGGCACGGCCAACAACCAAGTAGCCAGTAACCATTGCACTAGAAAGAACAGAATGCTGTACATTATTGATTCCGTTTAAGGATTTAAATAGTCTCACTGCCATCTGTAGGTAACCATGTCTGCAAAAACTTTCAATGACTATCCTATAAGTAAACAAATCAGGTTCCAAACCACAATCTAGCATATGATTCAAGATATCCAATGCCTCCTGTACATAGCCATTCATAAAACAACCACTTGCAAGCATGTTATAAGTAACAATATCTGGCACAGTCCCTATCTTCAACATATCAGCAAATACCATCCAAGCATTAGCTAACTCACCCTTGCGACAAAATCCATTAATCAGTGTAGTATAGTGGAATGCATCTGAGACTAACAGTTTCCCCTTCATTTCTTGAAGCAGGTCCAGTGCTTCCCTCATGCTACCAAGCTTGCAATGGGCATTTATAGCAATATTATACAAAATCTCATCAACAAAAATATGATCTGAAACCTTAAACCTCTGGAAGAGCTCCAACACCTCTACAGCCATGCCCACTTCACAAAGAGCGTGAAGGATTGAGCTCACAATGGTACAGTTTGTTCTTATATTTTTTGATGTCATGGCTTCATGAAGTGAAAAGGCTTTCAAAGGCTCCCCAGCTTTACAACACTCCCTGATGATGCAGCCATAACCGATTGCGTCCCCCACCAGACCATAGCGTGTCATATCCTCCAAAATTGCTGCAGCATCCTGTAACCTTTTCTGTTTACAGAGCCCATGAATCACGCAATTGTAACTAAATGCATTCATCTTTATGCCTGCCCGTCTTACAGTTTTAAGCAGCTCATAACCCGAATCTGGTTTTCCAGCAGCACACAATCCATTTACCAATGTCGTGTACACGAACTCATCTGGCTCGAACCCCTTTTCCTTCATTTCTTTCAAAACATCAAACGCTTCCTGAAATTCGCCTTCTTTGCACAACGCCTTGATAAAGATGGCGTAAGTATAATTATTCAAATTCATTCCAAAACCCTTCATATGATCATAAACAACTCTCACATTCTTCGCATCACCGCAACTGAACAAAAAGTTCATCAGGAAATTACACGACTTGACACACGGAACGAATCGAAGAATACCTAACTGAAGAAACACACCCAACGCCTCATCAGGCATGCACAACTCGGCGTATGCCTTCATCAACGCACGAACCATAGCAACCAAAGTATCGTGGCCCCTCGACCTCTCCACAACGGAACCAACCACCATCAAAACATCCGAAACAGAATCCTTGCTACACCGAATCAGCTCAGAGAGCAAGCACACCAGCTTCCTCTCCATCCTCCTATCACAAAGCAAGCAAACCAACCTGGCATACGTATCGCAACCACGTCGAAAACCACCACCGCACGCCTCCGCATGGCTGAAGATGGAGACCGCGACATCGGCGTCAGCATTCTGTCCCAGATCATTCAACACCGGAACAGACCTCGCAGTATCAGGTTTGGGGGCGGGTGGCTCCCGTACCTGGTCGGTGGGTCGCCGGGGTTCCGGTTCGTAAGGAGGAGGAAGGGTGGACTGGACCGCGACGGCGGAGAGGTGGAGGAGATTGACGGGTGCTAACGGCCTTCTTCTGCAAAAGGAAGAGATCTTTGCAGCCAACATGACACATTGGAGGAGAGGAGGGAGGTACAGAAACCCTAAACCCTACGGTTCTGTGCTTCTTTGTGGTAGTTGCCTTTCGGTTCTGTACTCCTTTCTGGCAGTTGCCTTACACTCTTTCCGGAGTTTTCTTCCGGAAATAGTAAA
This sequence comes from Posidonia australis, assembly GCA_024699735.1. Lineage (NCBI taxonomy): Eukaryota > Viridiplantae > Streptophyta > Magnoliopsida > Alismatales > Posidoniaceae > Posidonia > Posidonia australis. The sequence goes on along the minus strand of JAMKQA010034631.1, from coordinate 9,627 downwards.
TTATGAGTAATATCTCTTAGATTTTAGGAATTTATTTTAAGATTTTAAGAAATTTGGAAACAAATCCTTTATCTGTTTGTATGTAGCCAAGCAAGTAAGTTATAAGCAATCTTCAAAGTATTTGGGAGAACTTTAAGTTCGTCACAGGTCTCAGATTCGAATACTAAGACATTCAACTTCTATATATCTCAACCATTAACAAAAAAAAATTATAAGCAACCTAAGTCGGTCATTTATAAACAACGTCATGAGCTACAAAAGATTAAGCACATCCTGTAAGAAGCACAAGGACATATAAGTCACACACATTAGAGATAATAATGTTGATATTTGACTCCAAAACTTATAATTCAAGTTAAAAACTTACCTCAATAACACAACAAAAAAGAAAGAGTAATCATAGATTCTCAACCACAAAAATAAATGTAAAAGGTTAAAGTCCCAAGTGGTGCTTACAGGTAATTTTTTTTTTTAAATAAATATATGAGAGGAAAAAATAACTATATAAATATATTTATTAGATACTTATAAATACACAATAAAATTTTCATTTAAATCAAATAACTATTAACCTTTAATTTAAAATTCTTAAAATTCAACACATTTTATTAAATTTTAATTGTTAAATTTTAGATTAAAAATTAACAATAAATATAACCTAGATTTGGATGAAATTTTAACACATAAAAGCTTATCTTATGGATTAATAAATTATATAACTAGATTTTTTTTTAAAAACCAAAAAATAATCTTCTGGAAAAAGTCCCTGTAGTGGGGAACCTTTTTTCTGAAATGTAAACTCTTCTAAATATTCAACAAAAATTCCAAAGTGACCAAGGAAGATACCATTTTTCGCCCTATGGTTTAAAAAGATGGACGGCTGTGTCCGCCTGTCAGGAAAACTCCATGGCAATAGCCTCGTTTAGGGATTGATCTCGTCACTCGAACAGAAAGCGTCCAAGCCTCCGCGGCAGGAGAAGAAGTAGTTCCTCCGAAGCAGTCCAACTCCATGAACCGCGCAGTGAGGGCTCCCTTCCTCTGCACACGGAAGGGGAGCCCTCTGCCCTCCTTGAATGGTGCGGCGGCCACCGCACTCTTCCACTCCACACCCGTCCTGGAACGCCGGAGGAATTCTCAATTCGTAAGCCCTCTCTTCCCCCGAATCTGATCGTACTCCGTTCGTGGTTTTAGCTTCTGGGTATTCTTAATTTGCCCCTGTTCAGATGCCAAAGCTTCGAGCTTTTGTTTGTTGAAGAAGTATTTCGATAGTTTTCGAACTTCAACTTTGCAATTTACATTTCAAAAAAAGATGATTTTGGACCGCACTTTTGAGCTCTTTTTGGGCCAATTTGAGTTCACCGTTGGTTCTTGATGCATGGAGGAGCGTAAACATGCAAAATATAGCTAATATCAGTCGTCATCAAGGTTCCATCAAAGTCTTGCCCCCTCAATATGGAGCTGAGTTATGGGGCCTTTCGGGTGTGCCCCCAACCATAATCTGCTGTCTGCTGCTTGACATCAACCATGATGATGCCAAATGCCAAGTCACCTGATCTCTGAATTTAGTGATTTCACCCCACACGATTTAGTGATTTACCATAGTTTTTGAGTCCCCAATGGAGGCTTTCAAAAGACCCGTGCCCAGCTTTGATCTTTCTCGGATGTTGAGCTAGCTCCAGGGACGGAGACAAATGGGGGCGGGTGGCCCCCCACTTACTTTGGAGAACAAACAATAGCACATTAAACTCTCCTACAATCAAGTCCCCACAAAAATTGAAAATTGTAAATAATCAAGCAAACTAGAATTACAAAAGTGTTAAAGTTGTTTTTTATACATGTTTTTTTCTTGAAATTTTGACAAATTTAACAATGATATGACTTGACCAAGTAAATTACATGGGCTTAATGAATAATTGTTTTTTTTTGTAAAATACATATCAAAACATGTATATGCTCAAAATAATATACATTATTTGGCCTCCATTGACACAATCTTGGCTTCGTCCTTGGCTAGCTCTAAATCATGCCTTAATAATCAAATACCTCCTAGCCTAAGGTTGCGTTTGGTAATAATTATAAGCAAACTGATTATAGTAAAAAGCTAGTTTTTTTCAAAAAACTGTCTCCCATAGTTTTTTATTTTAAATATTTTTAGTGAGTTTTACATATGCAAAATAAATTGACATTTTTAAATAAGTTGACATTTTTTTTATGTGTTTGGTTCAACTTTTTATCCATAAATGATTATTTCCAATAAACTGTGGAAAATAATCATCACCAAACGCTACCGAAGTTATAACATCAGTTATTGCTTTGCCTTGAGTTTCAGTCTATTCGAGCCTTGAATAAGGCTTAAGAAGGGGTTTTCCTAAGTCAGGTATCGTATCTATTTGGGGCCAAAACCCTCATGATTGATCGTCTTGGGAAGGATCAAGGAAAGGGTAGACCCACCCTATCATCAGCCACAGTTGCATCAGTTATGTCAATCAGACTGTATAAGTTTTTTTCTAAGTAATCAGACTGTGTGGATGGTCATGGCCTGTTATAATAGTTATTATGTTGTAATTTGCAATGAATTTCATGTGATTTTTTGAACCAGAGATCTTAACCATCATGGTTGTGGTGTGTGCTTTTCATTACCCTTGAATGGAACATTCTTTTAATTGCTAAAAAACCCATTGTGGTTGCAGACTGAGGTTGGAATTGCTTTAATATATTTTCCTTTATAAGTATTAAGAAATTTGAAAGAGTAATTAATTGAATATGGTAGTCCCATATCAAGGTTCAAGCTTTTTACAGAGATTTGAGCATGAATTCAAATGTTTATTTTACAGAGATTCAATAGCTATGCGACGAGGTTTAGAAGAAGGGAGGCAAAACGGATGCTTTTGCATGATGCCAACTTGTACTTGGGGCACCTTTTGGAGGTATACATATATAAACAGTTGAATAGACGTCCACCCATTCAGAATGCTTTGAAAACACGAACCAATTTTCAGTAAATTACTTGAACATGACCTGGAATGTGACTGCACTATATCCAACATCCTGTACATACATATATATATGTATAATTAATTTATAATTTATGCTTTTAATCATTTGTGGGCAAAATAATTTTAACTTTGTTATTGTTCCAGCAGACTTTGTATTTCCTAGAACAACTTGTATCAGTGGACAGGAAATATACAAATTGAATTGTGTTGATCATCTTGACTCTCCCATGCATCCCCCATGTAATATTTTTCGAATGCTTGGTATCCTATTTTCACTTCAAAACATTTGTTTTCTTACTATTCTTTACCTGTCTAGGGATCCTGGAGGTCACAACATGATGATCCTCAAAGTATGTCATCAGATTATACGTCATGGTTTGAAAGACAATACTTTGGTAAGGGTGGGAAAAAGAAGAATTTTCATGCTCAAGGCTTTCAGTGGGCAAGCTATCCGAACAGAAGTAAGAATGATATCTGAAAATCCTCTTTTTATCTCCTTCTAATTTAGATGTTGATTTCCATCATGACTTATAAATTTGTTCAACACCAAGATGATGCTGAGAATGCAAACTGACAAGGATAAGAAATATTGTGCCTTATTTCTCTTCCGAGAAATTGAATAGGTTACTGAATTTCTTGCTTTTTCCTTTTTGCTAGTGTAAAGCCTGAGATACAGGTATAGTTTCCAAAGAAAGTATGTATGATTTATTTTTGTGATCAATGTTAAAGTTTTTTGTATTGCATGGCAAAGAGATAATTAAGATTAAAAACTTACAGAAATATACAAAACTGCAAAAATAATGTTAATCCAATTTTTTTGTTATAGGAAATAACATAAAAATTGCAAACTAATTCAGTTGTGAAGCTGTTTGATAGTTCAGGAACACATGCTAGGCAAGTATTATTGCTGATTGTGATTTGATAATTGATTCTTGCAAGTTTCCGAAACCATGCTCTGATATTATCTGTGAAGTATCCTCAAAACCTCAAGTATTCACATGTATTCGAAAAGTAATCATGTACATTCGGAGGCCTCCATCTGGTATCCTAATTAAAAGGCATGTGTGTTTTATGGTCATTGGGTCTTGTGGCTGGCTACAGTCTACAAGAGGAAGATACAAATGGAGATGCAAGGTCAGAGTCAACAAAGAAGGATCATTTGAGGAGGTTGCTGCTCAACTTTGTTTCAAGGCTAAATTTTGGTAAAGGTTATTTTGAACTTAGGTCTGGTGGGTGATGGCTTACAGGCTGGGCCAGCATACAAGAATTGAGGCAGGCTTTCCTGGTTTGGGTTTGCTTTTAAGGCTAAATGTAGGAGATGTGTTTAAGGAGAACACTTCATTGGTTTAGTGTTAATAAATATTTGGGTCGACCTGATCAGTTTGGGTTAGCATCCAGGAGGTGACAAACAGGGACCTGATCAGTTTGGGTTACCTCTCTCAAGACCATAGAGATGGTACTGGGAGGCGTATTTTGTTGACGATGCTTTGTTAAAACTTAAAAGGTTTTAGTAAACAATTGTTTGAGATGTGATAGAATCACTAGTTCACAACCTTTTATTCACACATGAAACTTTCTATCTTCAAGTTGCACTGCTAAAACAAGGATTATGTATAGTACTTGGTACTATATATCGTAGATGATGCTTGTGTTATTAAAATCTACAATAGCAAACTAATTGGGGATGAATATCATCAGTATACTACTTTCATTCACAATATGCATGTCAAATTTTTTGTCTCGTCAAGTTACGCTTTTAAAACATCATGACTAGTCTGGTTTTTCTTCTTAAAGGACATTTTACATTTCCTTGGGTAAAGGAATAATGAAAGACAGTAGGTGCATTGGCGATATCATATGTACGATGTTAAAATCTCTGCTAGAAGACTCTATGAATTGCTTAAACCTTATTGCTAAGAAAAAAGCTTAATCCATACAAGTACAATGATTTATTCATGTTTGTATAGGAAAAGGATCTTCAAAGTTATTTTGGAACGATACAGATGATGAAGAATCTGAAACAACAATATTCGGGTCTGCTTTTGGAAGGACTTCACAAGGCTTCTACTGGTCTTTCAGTGATGAAGATCTTGGAAAGGGTTCGTCCAGACATAGACGACGGAGAGGATCCGGGAACTGGAAGGATGAGATAGAAGATGAGTATTTTTGGAGGGACTTTTCCAGATCTGGAAATCAGAGAACTTCCTATGATAGGAAAGACGAGTCACATAACAACGATGATACCTCAACAAAGTCCGTTATGGCTTCAGATCGGTTAACACTTGGCTTGACTGCTACTGGTCCTCTCCAACTTGAAGAAGTCAAAAGCGCGTGAGTTCCATTTGTTTTATTCTGTTAGTCAAAAGCTTCTCGTTGATGTTAATTTGCCTTTTCCAGATATCGAGCTTGTGCTTTAAGATGGCATCCAGATCGCCACCAAGGATCTTCAAAGGTGCTTGCTTCAACTCATTGTCCAATTACTTCCTTTTTCTGTTACTTTTGCTGCTAAATTTGAGTATAGAAATGGTTTGAAGGAAATTTTCAGATGAAAATAATTCTTTTGGGAAATTAGCAAATGCAGTTGTTAATTTTAATTTGTGGTAAATAAGTGTTCAACAGTTGTTGTCTAAACACATTAACAAAATAACTAATTGTAGATTTTTACATGTTTTTGCTATACACACAAAATGAGATTTATATAATAGGGATTTGCTTTGTTATCAAACTACACATACTGCAAAACTATGCTTGTGTCTCTCCAAGCATGGTCTAGCATCTAGCATGAACTGGCCATGATTCACTTTGAAGCCTTGAGCCTTAACATGTGGGTTTTCCTTTTGAAAGCATGTTGAATATTTTCAACATGTTGATTATGCCTGAATTGGAAGAGGAAACATATTTAATTTTTGTTGCATCTTCCAAATTGGAACTAAGTTATTATGTCCTAATTGCCCTTGGCATCTCATTATACTAGACTGTGTGAAAAAGGTATTTAATATAAAATACTCAGATTTTCTTATGATTTACGACTGTGAAGATAGAAGCAGGACGCTAGTTGTGTCAAATTTTTCTCCTTGTTTCTAGATCCTATAATCAATGCCGTTTGGGCTATTCTTAAATTTCTGAGAGGAGGACTTGATCAACTGAATCCAAAGATTTTTTGTTTTCTTTTGTGTAACGCGGTATACAAGAAACTTTTGGCACATTCACAGGTGGCAGCAGAGGAGAAATTCAAGTATTGCACTGCAGCATACAAATCGATATGTGATAAGTTAGTCAGAGCTTGAGGTGATGATTTGAAACAAGAAGTCTTCTTCGATGAGCAGGAAGCATGGAAGAAGCCTGAAGTTGAATTCAGACAAATGTGACTTTCATGAAGGTGACTGGAGATGCACTTCTACTGGTAGAAGCCAGACTGGTTCCTGACAACCTGAAATGCAGCTTACCATTATTGTTTGACAAATTGCGGAAATTGTTACTGTATCCGTGAGCATTCCATTTTTGCCATAACTTATGTCTGTTTTTTTTTGTCGTAATCGTTGCCTTCATTTCATGGGCTTCAACAAATGAATTAGAATGCACTGAGAAAAATCAAATGTGTTTGACGCCTTGAAGGCCACGAATACTGAGATGGTGAGATATTTTTCGAGGTCTATATTTCTGGAATACTACTGGCTTGTGTTTTGAGTACCTGCTGTGAATTCCCTGATTCCCTCATTTACATATCTTGACATTTATAAATTTCACCTAAATTGGTGAGATATCAATGTCACATTGCTTTGACTAAAAACACAAGGCATTGTCAATTACAATCTTAAGGCTCAAAAGATTAGTAACGCCAGACATTTATAAGGGAAGTTTAACTTTCAACGAGAACTCAGACGACGCTTCTCACAGTTCCTATGATTCCATCCCCTCTCTTTCTGTCTCTTCTGCTGCTCGTCTTGATTTACAGGGGTATTCACCACTTTGTTGACTGGCACCCTTGCAGCTCTCATCCCCTTGTTCTTAGACGAAAGCATCATTGTTTCCAGGTTGCTGCCTTTCTTGACATTCTGCTGATTTTGAGGCCTTATGATAACCTTCTTTTGGAGACTTCTCCTCAGAATGCTTTTGTGTTTCTTAGTTCCTCTAGGCTCATCATTTTGATGTATGGTAGCAGAAGCAGGAGAAGAAGTTGACAAAATATCAAGAGTAATATTGTTAGCCACTGTTGGCACTGAAGGACAGAAATGGGGCTGAAATGGGACAAGGGAGCTGCGCCTCAGTACTGGAACCACAGGCACCCTCTGAGCTGTATACATGGACAGTCTGTTGGGCTTTGTTGGTATCATCGACATCCCCAGGTTCAAATTGTAAATGGATAACCGATCGAGATTTCTTGGTACGGTCTCTTCAATGAATTCAGGTTTGTTTTCCTTTGATGTTATGTCCTTCGAAAATTTGTCGTATGGAGGCAGTGAGGCTACTTTGTTCATATTGTTTTCTGTAAGTGGTGCAATCATGTTACTGATCTCTCTGAAAGCTGTAGTTGATTCCTCTGGTTGTTTATGGTTGTTGTCCATGTGTTGATTTGTTAGTGGTAGATTACTGAATGTGGCAGTGGCTTCTTGTTGCTGGTATTGCTTCTGTTGCTGGAGTATGTTCTCTGCTAGCTTTGTATCGATATGTTGCCTTGCCAGCTTTCTTTCTACTAGTAGTTGCGACTCAAGCTCCTTTACCTGAACAACAATACATTTATAAGGATCACTTAAAAAAGATGTAGATTTATAAGTTCCACAGTTCTTTTTCTGTGATGTAGTTATGTTAAACGGGATGAGAATGAATCAGTACCTTATCCTGGAAGCTTTTGTTTGCTGTGTCTTTTGCCTTTAACTTTGCATCCATACAATGAATTGCATCTTCTAGTTTCTTAATGACAATGTCTTTGCTTTTGGTATCTTGTTTGGCCTTTTCGAGCTATTACATTGGTAAAACATCAATGTTAGTAAGTCATGGAAAATATTTAGGGAGTTGATCACTCATTTAAAGCCAAAATTGTATGGTTGCCAAAATTCATATACCAGTTGTTTGTATTTGAAAATCTCACTGCCATCAAGTTGTTTCTTGGCAGGACCAAGTTCTATTCCTCTCACTCTGCTTGCAAAATTCAGCGAGCATATTGTCTCATTTATATCACTTTCACTAGGGCTAATTTGAACAAACAGTAAAGCCTTCGATTCTCCACCTAAAACAAAATATATTAGCTAAAACCGAAGTACACATATGATGGGAAAAACGAACAAATACTATGAAAATAAAGTGTACCTAGGGAGTCTTGCAACAAGTGAGTAAGCTTTGAATTCCTGTTTAATTCCCAAAGAAAGATCAGTTCTGACTGCATATGTATTTGAATAATGTAAACTGAAGTAAAAAGGTTGGGTCTATCAGGTATACCTAAAAGGAATGTGTGAGCTTTTTGTTGCTAAAGCAGATATGACGTCACCAAGTGCTGACAATGATTTGTTAATATTTTGTGCTTCCTTCAATCTCTCACCCTGTACGTCTGTCTTTGCCACTCTCTCACTTCCTGCAAGGTCAACAAGCCATAACTTACTTCTTATGCATTCTCCATTCATCAGGTTCTTCCCCTTTACCATCACACAGTGAATGCTGCATTGAAGAAATACAGAAATTGTGATTGAACGTTTTAACATATTCCATGATATTGGTGACTGACAGATGACTAGCATAATACACTATAGGATACATTTCATTAATTGACACGTGAAAATTATTGTCAAATCTTCTTTAGAACCAACCAGTGTGATCGACTACTATGCTCATTTGCACTAGTTGAACCAACAGCTCTAGCATTGCTGCCTGTCTGTAGGACATCCCAGACCTCATTCATGTTGCTGACACTAGCTTCAATCAGCCCTGGAATGGCATGTGCTCCATCTGCTGCCTGTCTTATTTCTAGTCTACAAGGATGTCAAGTTTTATTCTCCAATGATGAGAAAATTCAGATTATTTTATACTATTAAAAATTGGAATGTCCATGGTACCTCTTTACAGCCCCTCCGGGATGAGAATCAGAAAGGAGTAAATCGTGAATTTGCTCATTATAGACTTCTAGTACACTCACAGAGATCTCATATTGAAACAAAACTTGTCTTTCATTAATGATCCGAAACAACTCCTCAAGGGTTTTATAGTTGACACCACGAGCATCTGCAGTGCCCTCCATTGTAAATGTTTTTCCTGTCCCAGTCTGCCCATAAGCAAAAATGCATACATTATAACCATCTAGCACCGTTGTTGCCAGGGGTGAAGCAGCCCCAAAAACACTCTCTGTTAAGTCGAAGTAAATACTAATTAGTCCGACCAATAAAAATTGTGTGAGAATTTCAGATACTATCAAAATTCTTCATATAATTGTCTACCTTGATCTGCATCTGGGCTAAAAACAGAATCAAACTTGAAAACCTTCCTTGAAGCTCCAAGGGCTTTGATAGTAATCTCGCCATCTTTTGCAGATTCAAAATCAACTACCGTAGAGACTCCCCTGGATGTCTCTTCTATGTTTAGAGGACGGCATCGACAAAAGACTCTTATGTTCCCTGTTAATGTTGTTCATGTATTTTAGTCC
>JAMKQA010034630.1:0-14483 GCA_024699735.1 Posidonia australis | reverse complement strand
GGAACTCATGCAAAAAGCTTGCTCAGTGCAGATCTGTTTCTCAGATTTCAGCACCAGAATTCTCTCCCAACAAAGGTGTCTTGGAATGGCTGCTATGGGGGTCCTTTTATAGGGATCCAAGGATAGGTTACTCATGAGAAATGAAGGGCCTTGCAAACGAAAAGCCTCGAATATTCGTTGGCACATTCGTTTGCAAGGGTAACAGCCCGGAAGATGGAAGGTCAGCAGCCGCAGCTGGGCGCCTGATTGGTGAGCCAGTGATGTGCGCCTGCTTGGTGCGCCTGCTTGGTGCGCCAACCCAGCTCACAAATTTTGGGCTCTGGCTTGCTAATAGGTTTGGGGCTTGGTTTAAGGATTGATCACATCCAAAGCAACAAAAGGATAACTCATCTCTGGGTTACCTCAAAATCGGGGTGTCTACACAATCCAACAGGTCCATACATATGCCAAATACTTTAAGGACCTATGCACTCGAAAAAGAACCACTAGTGTGCCTAAGAAAGCTTTTCTAGCAGCCAATGTCAGTTCCATTTTAACGAACCAGTTACCTATGAAATACAAGGATCCTGGAAGTCCTACGATTTCATGCACCATAGGCAACACAAAAATCGATAAGGCTTTGCTAAATCTAGGAGCTAGTGTCAACCTGTTGCCATACTCAGTGTATGAGCAACTAAGGCTAGGTGAGTTGAAGCCAACTAGGGTAACATTGCAATTAGCTGATAGGTCAATTAGGATGCCCAAAGAGATGGTCGAAGACGTTCTGATTAATGTTGGTGACTTTGTATATGCTGTAGATTTCATTATCTTGGAAACCCAACCCTTGACTAACCTTAAGGGCCAAATCCCAGTTATCCTAGGTCGACATTTCTTAGCTACAACTAATGCCCTAATCAATTGTTGAAATGGGTCGATAAGGCTAAATTATGGAGATCTGACTGTCACACTTAATATTTTCAATTTAGATAAGCGGTCAACCAATGAGCCAAATGAGACATTCGAGGTCAATATGATTGAAGATCTTTCAGAAGAAGAAGACTTGATAGGGGAGGATATTAATTTTGATTTAGGTTATTTTGATCAGAGTTTTGAAGAAATTTTCAAAGAAGAATTGTTGTTGGTAGAGAAAGCGACTGAATTGACCCAATATAGGACCAACAGTAGATATAATCATCCTCCAAAGCCTGTCTCATCTGAGCCTAGACCTATTTCCAAGCCATCTATTGAGGAGCCACCTACACTAGAGCTTAAGCCATTGCTTGAGCATCTCAAGTATGTGTTTCTAGGACAAGATCAGACCCTTCCTGTAATCATTGCAATCAATTTAACTCAAGATCAAGAAGTGGCATTGTTAACCGTCCTTAATGAGAATAGGGAAGCAATAGGATGGACCATGGCTGACATCAAGGAGATTAGTCCAACAATTGTACAGCATCAAATCCACTTGATAGAGGAAACCCATCCAGCCAGAGATCCACAAAGGCAGTTGAACCCTGTAATGAAGGAAGTGGTCAGAAAAGACATACTGAAGTGTCTTGATAATGGGATCATTTATCCCATTTCTGATAGCTCATGGGTAAGTCCTGTCCAAGTAGTTCCCAAGAAATTGGGAATTACTGTGATCCAAAATGATGATAATGAGTTTGTTCCCACTCGCATCCAAACAGGATGGCGAGTCTACATAGATTACAGGAAGTTTAGGCGGCAACTAGGAAAGACCACTTTCCTTTGACTTTCATTGACCAGATGTTAGAACGGTTAGCCGAACATGAGTATTATTGCTGTCTTGATGATTACTTCGGCTACAACCAGATTCCTATTGCTCCTGAGGAACAAGAGAAGACCACTTTCACCTTCCCTTTTGGAATATTTGCCTATCGTCACATGCTCTTTGGGTTATGTAATGCTCTAGCTACTTTCCAAAGATGCATGGTGAGCATCTTCTCCGACATGGTGGAAAGATTTCTAGAAATCTTCATGGATGATTTTTCCATTTTTGGATCCACCTTTTCTGAGTGCCTCCATCATCTTGAGTTGATATTAAAAAGATGCATAGAGAAAAATCTGACACTTAATTGGGAAAAATGTCATTTCATGGTCCAACAAGGCATTGTTCTGGGCCATGTCATCTCAAAAAGAGGCATAGAGGTGGATAGGGCTAAGGTGGACCTCATTGCGAATCTTCCTTCACCAAAAAATAGTTAAGGACATTAGGGCTTTCCTAGGACATGCGGGGTTTTATAGGAGATTTATTAAGGACTTTAGCAAGATTGCTAGACCCTTAACCAATCTATTGTTCAAGGATATCCCTTTTGACTTCATCCATGAATGCCTTAAGGCATTTGAGCATCTCAAGAAGGAGTTGACTTCGGCTCCTATCATTCATCTACCTATGTGGACCCAACCGTTTGAGTTGATGTATGATGCATCTGACTATGCACTTGGTGCTATTATAGGTCAAAGGATTGACAAGTTACCACATGTAATCTATTATCCAAATAAGACATTGAATGACGCACAGCTAAATTACTCCACCACTGAAAAAGAGTTCTTAGCTATTGTTTTTGCCTTAGAGAAATTTCGGTCTTACTTAATAGGATCTCACATCATTATCTGTACTGACCATGCAACATTGAAACTCCTTTTAGAGAAGAAGGATGCAAAAGCTCGATTGATTAGGTGGATCCTTCTTCTTCAGGAATTTGATTTTGAGATTAGGGACAAGAAAGGTTGTGAAAATATGGTAGCTGATCATCTGTCCCATTTGAATCTTAAACCATCCACAGACCTTCATATTAATGATAGCTTCCCAGATGAACAACTATTGGCAGTCCATTCTGAACTATGGTTCGCAGATATAGTCAATTACTTGGTAACTGGTGTCACTCCCATGGATTGGTCCAAACAGGATAAACATAAGTTCATGTCCCAAGTAAAATTCTTTTACTGGGACGATCCATATCTATTTAAGTATTGTCCAGACCAAATTTTTAGGAGGTGTATACCAGATCCTGAGGTTCGAACTGTTCTGTCATTCTGCCATGATCAGGCTTGTGGAGGTCATTTTGGGCCCAAGAAGACAACTACCAAAGTGCTTCAATGTGGATTTTACTGGCCAACTTTGTTTAAGGATGCATATGAATATTGTAAGAGTTGTAATAGGTATCAACAATTAGGAAAGACCACTAGAAGAAATATGATGTCATTACAATCTATTTTGGAAGTGGAGATCTTTGATGTGTGGGGGATTTATTTTATGGGCCCATTTCCCAATTCTCATGGCTATTTGTATATTTTAGTGGCAGTTAATTATGTGTCCAAGTGGATAGAGGCTATACCATATAAATCCAATGACAACAAGGTGGTTATTGAATTTTTAAAATCACATATCTTTTCTAGGTTTGGTATGCCACGAACCATCATTAGTGATAGGGGCACACATTTTTGCAACCGATCATTTGAGGCCTTGATGAGAAAATATTCTATCACCCACAAGCTTGTCATTCTATATCATCCTCAAACAAGTGGCCAAGTGGAGGTATCAAATAGACAAATCAAGCAAATTTTGGAGAAAATTGTGAAACCAAATAGAAAAGGTTGGTCTGAGAGACTAAATGATGCATTATGGGCCCATCAGACCGTATTTAAGACCAGTTTAGGAATGACTCCATATCGGCTTGAATTTGGAAAAAGTACCACTTTCCAGTAGAATTAGAACATCGAGCATTATGGGCCATCAAGCAATTGAATCCAGATTTAGCCATTGCTAGAGTCAAGAGGAAATGGCAATTGAATGAGCTAGAAAAATTGAGAAATGAAGCATATAACAGTGCTAAGATTTACAAGGAGAAAACCAAGATTTTTCATGATGAAAGAATTCTAAGGAAATCATTTCTACCAGGTCGAAAGGTTCTCCTTTATATTTCTAGGCTTCACTTATTTCCAGGGAAATTAAGGTCTAGATGGACTGGACCTTATTTGGTCAAAGTGGTCTACTCTCATAAAGTGGTGGAAATTGAGAATCCAAAGAACGATGAAAATTTTAAAGTCAATGGTCAACGTTTAAAACCGTTTTTTGAACTATCCACTGAAAAGGAAGGTGAAGGCATGGTTCTTCATTATCCTCAGTATTTTGGGTAAGTAGTGTTCATATGTATGAATTGTACATAATGTTTTTTTCCTCTTAACAACAGAAGCACTTTATCCCAAATCAGGTATCATTGTTCTATTATTATGTTATTTCATTAATCATATCATTCATTGCATACATTGAGGACAATGCATTGTTTAGGTGTAGGGGGAGTCTTCTCTGTGTCTTTTTCATTTTTTTTAGTTGTTAGGTGACTTTTCACTTATCCATTTTTTTTCATCAAAAAAAAAAACAAAAAAAGATTGAAAAATGAGAAGAAAAAAAGTCTTTGTGTCTTTTTTGTTTGTTGGTTTTTTTATTCAAAAAAAAAGAAAAAACATTAGGCGCTATCCATGTTAGTCATATCAATTAGGAGTGAAGGAATAGCCTAGTGTTGAAATTCAAATGTAAGACTGAGTAATTGAGGACCGATGATTTAAAGAGTAAAGACAAAATCTAAAAAATAGCATCATTTAAAATATCTATAACTCATATGCACCTTATCATACACTATCACTCTAATCCTTAGCTATGAGAAATAAAGGAAGGTCTCTTAGCAATACAAAAAAAAGGAAAAAAACATCCAATAATCACTGAGTAACTAGGTATCGTGCCTCAGTAAGCATTGGTATTCACGTAAAAAGGTGATTGGAGGATTTAAAAAAAAGTCTTGTCTTCGAGGCCTTAGTTACTCGTAGTTAAGTCCTTAGGGGTGTCTTCACACTTGGTGATTTAAAACCGTCTGGTTTGAGATCCACTGACCTGAAGCTCACTAAATGGGTAGCCAAGAATAAAGTCTAAGAAAGCAAGACACTAGGAAATGAAATAAAATTACTAATGTGGAAATATTGGATTTGAAAACCCATGCTAAGGACTATTTCACAAGCACAAGGTACATATGAGCAAATTTTTAAGAAAATAATGTGAAGAATAGGACTGAGTCTCTATAAGAACAGGATGAAGATTCTCAACAAAGGTTAAATCGAAGAATTAAGACACTAGGAAACTATAAAACTTTTTAGTTGAGTAGGTTAATGTGGATACCTTAGAATTTTTCCTTTTCTTTATTTTTCACCTTTCTTTATTTCTCCACCTCTTATGTTTTGGGATTTTGTGGGTAGATCCGCTGCAAACCCTCACGAGATACCACTCGTCCACTAAGGCAACCTAGGTGTTTAAAGGCTTGTTGCACGTACTCAGTGCAACTGCGATTCCTGCGAAAGTGAGTTAGGATTTTCTTTTCTTCTTTTTTATGTCAGAGTCGATTTTGTTCGAGGACTTGCAAAAGATAGGTATGGGGTGTTTGATTAATTCATAATTCATGCATATTTTAATCTCATATTTGTCTATTTTATATATAAATAATATTACTCGAGGTATTTTGTGCAAATTTTGCAGAACTTAAGGGCTTAGAAGAAATCTACGAAAAATAAGAGGGAAAAGAATAATTGTGCCAGAAAAGAAGAAATTTTTTGTATGAAAATTTCTAGAGCTATGTCAAGAGGTCAAACACATATTTTTCATGTGCCTAAATACTAGTAAAATATCAGTCAAGCTGTGGAAAAAGTCAAAAAAGATCCAAGATGACATGGACACCTCTTAGGCGCTCAGATGCAGATTTGACGCCTCCCAAGCACCTACACCAGATATTTTTGACTTGGTCTTCTTTGGATAAGATTCTCACTTGTAAATATCTTGTATTCAAAATTCAAGATTAAATTTTGTATTTAGATATGTCTTTGACATAAGCAAATCCTTGTAAGCCTATAAAAGGACCCCTTATATAGATTTATGGAAGGAAGGTTTTAGACTCTCTTTCTTTTCTTGTATTTTGAGAGATCTTGAAGATCATCAATGTAATCTCAAGTTCCCTTCAATAAAATGTTTTTTTATTTAATTATGTCTTATCTTTCTCCTTCTTTTATTTTATTGTTTTATGTTATCATGCTTGGCTAATCTTCTAGATCTAGAACAGAGATGAAGTTTATTTAGATTGAGATGTGTGATTATGTTTTTTCTCTTTCTCCTTGTTTTTCATGCAATGAATATGTGGGTTGGATGTATATTACATAAACCATTCAATGAATCGAAAAACTTTGATAGATTAAAATTAATTTCATCTTTTTAATCTATTTTAAAGGAAGATTTAATTGGGGGTTGCGTATATAATCTCAATTCCATCATATGTCATCTGATTTAATTTGATTTGTGTATTTTTATTCCTTGACTAGATAGTCTATGGTGCATTGCGTAGAGATTATACTTGTTATGATAAGAATCATTAAATCAAGTTATTTATATCAATAAAAGGAAGAGAAAATAAACATGATCATGCATTCTCAATTCTATATAAATGGATTCGACACCCTAGGTTTTAATTCATTGGATAGCATTCTAATAGTCTAGTGTTAGATTTTCCTTTTCATATCAACTTTCTCAACTCCTTGTTTTCAATAACTGGTAATAAATCTTTGATTTTAAAACATTTTTCTCTGTGGAGATTCGACCTGTATTTGCCACGTACTATATAGTACGCCGTGCACTTACGGCAATTAAATAAGACACATCACTCATATACTTAATGTATATATAAAGGTTAAAGATATGAGTTTAAACAATTGATTAGCATGTGTTAATAATGTTTCCCAAGTAAAAGACATGGAGGATTATGGAATTTAATTAAATGAATTTGAATGATAGTTTTACATGATTTTTGGGCATGAGACCCAATAAGAGTTGAAATGCTTTAATGGTGTCTTAAGCGTGTATTAATGCTAGTGTATTCATGTGCATGACATGAGGTAATTATGGAAATAATTCTTAGTTAAAATAAGTGGAAATGAGGTTTTATGAGGAAAACCCTGTGTTTATGAAAATGAATTTGTATGTTGTTCCGGATCTACATAGTAATAGAACAATACTGGTAGGGACTGTGGATCCTGATTAGACTGGTTAGTCCAAGCGTGGCTGTTGAGGTTCCAAATCCATGAAGTTTGGGTGGTTGCCAAGGTTTGAGGGCGGTCGAAAGAGATTAGGTTACTCCCACTTGAGACTATATTGACTGAACCTGTGAATGAGAGTATCGGTTACCTGAACACTTTTGGGACACCAAAAAAGGCGTATCTCTGTGCATATGAAATGAATAAAATTGAGGCCTGTTGGCAGGGGCGGTTGTCCTCCTGCACTGGAAAAGGTACTACGGTAGTGCAGGTAAGTGAGGTTGATGCTTTGCCTCCTACTTGTGGCCTAGTCATCTCTAATCAAGGTGACATTATTGATTGTGATTGATGTATGTGTTGTAATTTTGGACTAGAAATGGTTTGCGTTTGGCTTATGGTTTTAGTTAACTTCTAGCCAAGATGAATTATGGTTTTGAGCTAGTTGCCAGTCAAGTGTGGATTTACTGCTTTGAGTCATGTGTGGCTTTACTATTTTTGATTGGGTCTGGTCGAGAATGTAGTTTCTCGAAATGCTTGAATGATTTAAAATGCATTGATTTATAAAAGAGAAAATGTTTGAGAAAGACATGGTCTTGTGAAAGGGATTTCCAAGGATTTCTGACTTTTGGAACGAGATTCCAAGTTTTTGTGAACCGATTTTGAGTAATTATCGATTAACCTAGTTTTGGTTTTGTCTAGCCAAGATAAAGTTTTTTTTTCTCGAGGTTTTTGGTGATTTTGTCGTGATTTTTGCGTGGTTACATAATAGGTGACTTAGATGTCATTCACGTGTGTTTTGTTATTTGTAATTTTAACTTTTCAAGTGGACAGCTATGAGAGTACAGTCCGGATTCTGGTGATTGAATTTCCAGAGTCACTAGCTGCATGGCGTTCTTAGGTAGTTATTTGACCCTTTTCGATTATTTTAATTATTTAATTATTATAATTGGATTGTGATGCTATTTAGGTAACGTGTCTGGATTCGGGGCGTTACAAATTTCAACACTTATTTTAATATTTATTCTACTTTTACCTAAAATAGAATATCTCCTTATATACACTTATTCATCTGTAAAAGGAAAAAAAACACTCTAAACTGAATAACAATACTATCAAAATACTAATACTACATTTTACTTATTTTTAGTTTTCGTATTCTACATGCAAAGAGTGACTTAAGATTTCTACATATACAACTAAATTTATCAATTTTACGAGAAATAGATAACTTTATCCAAGTTGACAGAATGCTAAAGTGGAAATTTAACAATACACTCAATGCAACCACATGAAGTGGTTTTATCACCTAACTAGCCATGTGTTTGATAAAGATTTTGGGAACTTCGATTTTGAGAGAATATAATGTAACTCATATGACAAATTATGCATAGAATCCAATAAAATCAACAAGATAGATCCATATGTCTATATTCAACTAATGAAATAATCAAATCAAATGCGAGTTCGACTATGGAACAATCTACTTGACTTTGGGATGTTAGATTTTATTTTTGTTAAATTTATAACAAATATAATAACATATTATAGAATCACTACTATATATTTTGTAATAACATAAATAAATTTGAAATATAGATCTTCCATTAACCAACAAAAGAATATTTTTCTAAGTGTACCACAATACGAAGAAATATTAAGTTTGTAAACTTTCTCAAATTTTGCACTACAGTATTGATTCTAGGTAAATCACCAAACTTAGTAAGAAAAGATTTGAAGATGTCGATGAGAATTCATGATAGTTCGTGTCTTTTCTATCATGACATTGCAACTTCCATAAGCATGAATCTTGAACGATTCGTAGTATATTTGTCACATTATGGACTTCCTCAATTGTTCATTGGACTTATCTAGGAATCATAAACTCAAAATCCATTTTTGTACGATTATCGTCAATTAACTTGTCAGTACTCAACTTATCACATCAATCAGCTCAAAGACTATTAAACTTCTTAACCGTATCTATTGAGAAAGGAACAGGAAACAGTGTTAAATTTCTCCTCTACAAATAATTACGTAACTGTGATCATATATTTGCATCTTGTTAGAGTCTGTCTTCTTCTTCTTATTCTTTAGATTGTTTGTTTCAAACTCATTTATTTTTTTCCTTTTGATTTAGGCATGGATATCAAAAGAAACCTCTACATCTATTTATTAAAAATATCTAATAAACAATATGAATTGACGCACATAGGATCTGTCCCAGAAATTAAAGCCGTTGGCAGGTGGATTGTACATATATACCCAGAAAAAAACATCGATCATTTCGTCTTAAAGTTGTAGAACAAATAAGCAATGTGCAAACAATAGCTGGCTTGATGTTCGTAACACGCTTCCACGTCATCGTCTCACCAACCACACATCCTCCAATTCCAACAAATAATGGTTGGTAAGAACCAAGCAAAACACTTACCAAACACGATCAACCCTTTGATCCAAAACAATGGGCGTTGAAGAAACAAGAACTTTTTGGATTGCATTCTTCTTCGTCTTCTTCTTCTTCTTCTGTTGTTTCTTCTTTTATCCAAACCTCAATATATATAAGTATCAACATCGGTATGCACTTCTGGTGAGATGAGACAATCGTATAGAAATAAACAAAGTCTTGAGCTGATCGTCACTCGCACGCTTACCATCTCTAAATACATAATCAAATTAAAGGGTAATGAATTGTGTGATTAATTAGGTTCTAAAGCGAAGGTTTGAAGAGGATAAATAGTAGTTATATACATACACACACACACATATATATATATACATACAATGAGAGGAAGATGAAAGTGGATGGAAAGGAGAGGATACGATTGTAGATTGCAATGGGAGGAACTGTGCGGGCATGAGAAGGGAAGACATCCGGGGGATAAAAGGATCAAACGTGGATCACAACAGGAGGAAGGGGAGGGCGAGGTGGAAAAAGCAAGGCACGAGTGCACGACTATAGATCACAATGGGACCATCCATAGGGACGTGGGGAAGGAAGCATGGGGTAGGAAGGGGAGGCATATGAGGCGTCGGTGGATCACAATGGGAGGATCTACGGGAGGGGGGTGGGACGTCGTAGCGATATACAATGACGTCCTACACGATGCAGGCGAGCACATGGTTGACGGTCCAGGCCATCCCCACTAGGTGACTGTCAAAATAGTATCATACAACGGAGGAGAGGGGGTGGCCATAGGAGATGAAGATCTGGAGTAGGAGGAGGAGGGGGGGAGCGTCAAGGAGGGAAGATGAAGGTGTCAGATCATAGAGATAGACCACAGGGAAGGAGGATACAACAACGACAGACATCAGGAAAGAAGGTGTCGAGAACAATCGACGAGAAAGGAAGGTAGCAGAAATTGATGGAGTGATTGCTAGCTACCTCCTTTTTTTTGGATGGGATAGAAGAGAGGTGGTTGTGAGGTTTTAATAATGGAGGTGAGAGAAAAATTGAATTTTAAAATAAAATGTTTTGATGAATTTAAAAAAGTAATTTGTGGATTTGATTACAATCAAATCAATAGAGAATTTTCAGACAAAATTAAGAACCTTATCATTTAACAGTAAAGATAGACTTTTCTTGATATTAAGTATGTGTGTATGTGTATAAGAAAACAAATTAAGAAGATGTGTCCGATGGTCTTTTAGGTGGTAGGTGTACATGCGTGGCCTATCTCCTCCTCCTACACCAAACAACCGTGGAAGTGCCCCACGATGACCTTGTTCCAAGTGGATAAATGCCAACACATCGAGTCATCAATTAAAGAGTATCGATCGAAACCAACATACGGAGGATTCGGTCAGTTGGTCGGTGGGACGGATGGAGCACGGGTGAACTACACATCTGCCTCCCAAAGAGAGAGATCCACAGAATGCAAGCGAGCAAATGTCTTCCACCAGAATACATGCAACGTAGCCATGGACCATGCATGGGTACGTGCTGATCCAAACTCCAAGCATGGCCACAAACATATATGCATGATCGAGCATTGTTGGTGTGGTTCTTATCTATTTATATTTTTGCTCCCCCCCTTTTTTTCCTTTTTTTTTTGACGTTGCTCTATTTGCTGCCATGAGTTTGGTAGGTGAGACAGACACAACTAGGAAAGACTCTAGATGTGGTGGTGGATTTCTTTCGACTTGTGGTCAACGCACCTCACCCATCTCCCTGTCTGAACTACCAATCCAATATTTATGCCTCGGTGTGGAAGAATTGCGACGTCTCACCACCCAACCGTACATAGATGGAAACAAACAATCCAAGCGGATGGATTAATTGAGTCACTCATCTAATTATACCATCACCTTCTTTCTCTCCTTTCTGCTTCCAATGACAACATAAATATTTATTATATCTTGTTTACAGAATGATAGGCCAAATATTACTACGGTTCCATGCTAAGTAGCTGCACCTTAATATATATATATATATATATATATTTGACCAAGTCCTTTCTTTTCTCACGTCAGTCGGCACATATCAAATTGCTCCAGCAAGATGATGCTTAAGCCTGATAATATATGGTACCCCATATTTAAGACTCGCTTTGGATAACTTCGAAAAGCTCCTCTCTGGGAAGAGGTTGAGATTATGAAGAACTCCAAAAGCGATCATTGTTTTAAATTCCAACGACAACATATAGTTGACCAAATCCAACAAGGTAATGTATATATGGAAGATTTGTTACACCTTACAAGCCGAACTTGCAGCTCACAAACTATAACACTAACAAAAACAAGGCTGCAGGGCCTAAAATAACAAAAGAACAAGTCGTACGATGCAGACCGAAAATGACAACAAACAGAACTTAAAATATAACGTAGAGGAATAATGTTGAGAGCAATCACATCGTACTAATATATTAAGTAAAGACGTATTTCCTAAAAATAACGACAGATAAGGAAATAGTTCTCTTTTATATTCAATTTTTTTTAAATTTATTTACTAACTTTTTAAAATTTGAATTCCTTCATTATTCTAATTTTTTTATAAGTTCTTCCTTTTATTCTCTAAATTGTTCTTCATTCTATCCTATGTCTCTCTTCTTGTTAAAGGCTTTAATCTATGGCTTTCCATAAACTAGAAAACTAAACAGAATAAGAGAGACAAGGCTTTTCCGTTTGTTTTTATTAGTGATGAATGTTTCCTAATTTTCCTCCTCTATCAACATCTCTCGATAAATAAATAAAAGAATAGAAAAAAAATAAATGAGTCAAATAATTTATCTTTTCTAATGTATCTTAATTTTTTTGCATATCTTATTGAAAAGGAATTTTTGTAAAATTGGTCCTTTTTATATTCATAAAATAATTTGTAATAGATTTTAAAATTTTATTTTTTCACAATCACAATATATATGTGTATATTTATGTTTTATAATTCTTATTTTGATTACAATCTTTAAATTAAAGTTTCAATATTCTAAACTTTATTTATAGAGATTGAACACAAAAAATAAGACTTTCACATCTAAATGTTTTCTCTTCCTTTTTTCGTGCAATATGGATTACTTAGCATTTCTTATTTATTTTTCACATAAGATTGTGAAACATTCAATTATTTATGTGTAATTTTTTGAATCCATGCTTATAAAAACATTATAAATGTTTATAGATTTTTTTTGAATAAAAACCAAGCTCTACATTTTTTTTCAACATTTTTCATAGGCAAAGTACTCTTATATACTTCAAGTTTTCCTACAATACTTGGACAAACAAAAATATGTTAGCACTTAAACTTTTTGGCTGCTATTAACCCTTTTACATTTTTATTTTTTACATATTTTCAAGATTCATAAAAAATACAATTGTTAACTTTTACTTATAATCTAGATCAAGAACTAGATAGAATGGTGTTAGACAAGTGATATAGCATTAAATTAAATTACAGATAGAAGTTAGCCAAGAAACTTACGAATGCTAGTTAATTCATGCAAATTAACAACAATCTCATGGAAACTAATGATTTGTTTCCATTGCTTGTATCGTTTTTTCTAATAATGGTTTATTCATAAAGTAGGTTATAATTAATGTATGAATACCACATTTTAGAATTCAGAATGTTATCATGAAGTTGTATAATGTTTTTTATTGTTTACTTATCTTAAACCTATTTCTTAAGTGTCTATGATATCTAAAATTTATGTGCATATAAACTTATGATAAATTATTTTTCCCCTCTTTTTGCATGAGGGATTTTCACTTGTGGCATCGTATGAGGGCTTTTCACTATGTTATCGTAAAGTAGAGTACTTCCTTCCATTTGTCGTAATTTGATACCTAAACTTTAATAGTCAATAACAACACTATGATCATAATACTACCATATCAATATTAATCAGTCGTCAATTAGAAATAGCAAAGGATGTTGCCAATACACACACACACACACACACACTCATATAGTTAATATCAAGTAAGGACCGTCCTTACTTTTAGATGGTAAGGTCCTTAATCTTGTCACTCCATCATGATTATCATTTATTGATTTGATTTGGATCAAAACCAAAAACTACTTTAAAAACCACTAAAATTTTAAAATTCAAATTTCAAATTCCCTCTTATTATCCTATTATTAAAACCCACTCCTAAAACAAAAAAAATGTCCAAACTGCAGCTCCCGTCCTCTCCCCCTCCCCTCCATACCCGTCGACGTCCCTGAAGTCGTCCTCTCCTCCTCCCCTCCATGCCCATCGAAGCCCTCCCCCTGGTCTGCCGATCTTGATGCCCTCCTCCCCCAGAATCCATCTGCCCTCGACGTCCTCCTCCCCTAGAATCCATCGGCCCTCGACGCCCTCCTCCCCCAAATCTCGTCGGTCCCAACACCCTCCATCACCATATTTCGTCGGCCCTCGACGTCCTCCTCTCCCAAATCCCGTTGGCGCTGACAACCTCCTCCCCCAGATCTCGGCGGCCCTCGATGCCCTCCTCCCTTAAATCTCGCCAGGCCTAGGGCTAGCAATGGGTCGGGTCTGGACCCATGACCCGTGGGTCTAGACCCATTAAGTATGGGTCTGAGTCCTAAAAATTGAGACTCATGGACCCGTGGACCCAGACCTGCTAGACCCACTCATTTACTGGGTCGAGTCTGAGTCTAAAAATACCCAGACCCGTGGATCCAATTTATATATAATATATTATAAGTTAAATATAAAGAGTAATGTATAATATTTACACTATATATATAATATATATTATTCTACTCTTAAATCTCATTCTCTTTAAAATCTAAAATTTATATGATGTATGCACATTGATAGAGAATTATTGTATAGACATTGACAAAGTTAATTTATTGAAGTTAGATATATTTATTTATGTGTTGTTCAACTATCAATGGTTCATGATATTGTTCATGTTATATATTTATTTATGGTTGTATTTTATTCATGATATATGTGTATTGATAGAGAATT
>JAMKQA010034629.1:0-13210 GCA_024699735.1 Posidonia australis | reverse complement strand
CCCATCCTCTGGTTAGCAGACATCCAGCCTTCCTATCTGCATCTCATGCATGCATTCATCCTTTTGTGGTTTTCCTCGTCTTTCCCTTAAAAGACTAGGTGGCGACTCCCTCCCTTTTTTTCTTTTTCTTCTTATCCTTGCGCCTTCGCCATCCAATGGCATGGCTGTGATCCCTTTCCCGCCTCCCTCTGGGTCCGGCACGGTCACAATAGCCATCAGGCCCAGGGCTCTTATCACCATGTAAATTAAAGACACTCCCCTTGACCTCATCCATAGTGAAAGGGGATTCTAGAAGATCAGGATCATTGATCTTGATAGGAATCAGAAGATTCCAATTGAGGACACCAGGAGGAGAAACAGGGTTGTTGAGCAGCCTGAAAAAGTGGCTCTCAAAAGCATTCCCAATACCCTAAGGAGAACATATAAGAACAGAGTCCACATTGATCGATGAAATAGTGTTTGAGCGCCTGTGGGAGTTGACAATCTTATGAAAGAAGGCAGAATTGGAGTCACCTTCTTTAAGCCAAGTGATTCTGGACATCTGTTTCCAGAGAATCTCATCAACCCTACGGAACTCTTGGTGTTTGTCTCTAAGAGAATTCCTTTCTACCCAGGTAGCATTATCTAGACTGGAGTACTCAGCCAGAGAATCAATGGAAAGAATACGGGATTCAATATCTGACAAAGCATGAGTTCTCAAAGCATTTACTTGAGAAACCTACTTTTTAAGATAAGTCTTAAGAAATTTCAGTTTGTAAGAAAATCTAGCAATGGGATTAGGAGAAATGAATAGATCTCTGGAAATATTCCAGAAGGCATGGATAAAAGGAATGCATCCATCAAAATGGATCCATGCTTTATAAAATTTAAAAGGAGCCGGGCCCCAACGTAAAGACATCGTATTTAATAATATTGGAACATGGTCTGAGATAACCCTGGCCAAACCAGAGCACTGGGAATTGGGGAACTTAACCTCCCAGGAAGTGGAGACCAGAAAGCGGTCTAGCTTTACCAACGTGGGTACCCGTTGGAGATTGGACCAGGTGTAGGTACAGTTATTGGGAGAGAAATCTATTAATCTACAAGCGTTAATGAAATCATTAAATAAGGACATATGAATAGAAGTCCTGGGTCGAAAAGAGTGCTCGTGGGAAAATCTAATAAGATTGAAGTCACCACCAATGACCCAAAATTCATTAACCAGCAGACTAATATGACGGAGCTCGTCAATAAAAACTGGTTTGAAATTAGGATGACAAGGTCCATAAGCTCCAATGAGCCACCACTCCAAATTATCATGAGCAGAATAAAGATGGAGTGTAAGGCAGAAGGTACCAAGGATGTGAGATCGTAGAGTGATCATTCTACCATCCTAGCCCATGAGGATGCCCCCAGAGGCACCAGAGGAAGGAAGAAAAGACCATGAGGTGATCTTCTCTCCCCCAATAGAACGAAAAAGGGAAGGGGAAAAATCCTCTTTTTTAGTTTCCATAATGATAATAATATCACATTTTTCATTTTTAATTAGATTACGGAGAGCCCTAGCTTTAATACCCGCACCCAAACCCCTAATGTTCCAAGCTCCTAAAATCATGGAACATGGAAAGAAAATTGAGAGGGCGACGCCCTCTCAAAAGAGAACTCTCTATGGTTCAGAGCTAGGGGGAACTCCCTTGATCACATCTGACTTGATCATAAAATTTAATAGCCTCATCTAGAGACCTAAACTGGATCCCAATATTAGAACAAAAATCTTGGAAATGTTGATATGAATCCTAAAATAATGGATCAGACAAATCAGGCAAAATATGAGCAGCAGAAGAAGCAGAAATATGAGGATTTTCAGTATGAACAGCATGATCATCAACATTAGACATGATCTGGAAAGAGAGATCAGTAATACCTGGGGCATGAACCGGGGTGTCAGGGAGAGAGGGGGGCCAGGGTGGGGAGCGTCAGTAGCAACTTCTTTTTCCACGCAGTCATAGAGTGCCAGCAGCTTTTGGAATTTTCCCATGGAGAGATTTCTGGCGCGGATCTCAGACTGAACGAAACTGGGATCGTCCACAAGGGAAGATACAGATGCCTTTGATGATGATGAGGCCTTGTACCAACCGTCTGATGCCTGAGTAGTGGGAGAGGACTTGAGCCATCCCTCAGAGGTGGTGGGAGAAGGAGAGGCTTTATACCAGCCTTCAGAGGTGGGGGCAACAGTAGGGGTAGGTAGGATGCCCTCGGAGCCAGAAGCAGGGCCACAGGGGAGAGGTTGGGAAAGATTTCTGGTCCACACATTTAACCCTTGTTTTTTCCCCGATTTGCCGCCACGCCAGGACTTGTTGGACTTGAAGGTTTTCCTACAAGGAGGGGGTGCTCGCTGATGGGGGGAAGGAGAAGGTCTGGAAGACCACTGTTGGGTTTGGGAGTTATGTGGCTCCTGAGCAGAGGGATCACAAATGTCCTAGCTAGCCCTAAACTTGATCGGGTAAACGATCCTACCAAAGGCGTAGAATCGAGTGTCCGGTAATTCTTTACCGTAGTACAACTGGATACGACACCTAGCATAGGTTTGCTGTTTGGCATTGTCATGGGATAGATCGACCTCCAAAAGGTCAGCAAATTCGGCCACCATGCATTTAAAGACATCAGCATTCCACAGGTGGTATGGAATGCCTTCGAGCCTAACCCATACGCCTTCCTCCCTAAGTGTAAAAACCGCGTTGGTCTGAGAGGACCAATGAGTATAAGTGGCCGGGAGAGATTGAAGGGATGTGCCATAAAGCTTAAGGGTGTCAGTCATAATTTTCGGGGAGGGAAAACGTAACAAGAACTTTCCAGGAGCGGAAAGCTTGACTTCCACACCCGAGGCCAAAGGCCAGTGGGTGGAGATGTGGTGCTCTAAAAGTTCTTTAGTGAGTTGGGTAGAGTAGGAGGAAACTAGAGCACAACATGAAAGCGACAAGAGAAGGTCGCAAGTAGTTTCGGAAGGAGGGATAACAGTTGGGGAGTGAGGAGAGAGGCCAGTCATCTTGTGAGGGTGGTCTGAGCTTTTATCTTCCTGAAAAAATTTACAAATAGCCATCGAATGAGATGGTGAGAAACAACGAGAGCACAAACCATTGTATTTACAGTTTGCCTTAGTGTGGCCAAGGAGGCCACAAGAATAGCAACGTTTCGATTCTCGACAGAAACACACCAGGGGAGAGGGCCTCTTACGACGAGAGATCGTAGTCCACTCCGGAAGCTCCTCAATAGAAGAAAGGGAGATGAGGGAGGAGAAACAAGAGCCCAATAAGGGAGGAATAGAAGCGTTGAGAATGTCAGCAGCAGATCTCTCGTCAGAAGATATCTGACTGACAGGGGGACGTAGGGAGGAGGGAACGAGATCACCGCAGAGAGAGGAGGTGGGAATCCCGCTGTCAGGGGACGTGCCGCCAGTAATACACTGTGTTAGAACGGGCTCGGGCGAACCCGCAAGTCCCTCACAGTAGGGAGGACCGATTAAGAAATCGGGACACAGCCACAGAGGATCCGAATCGTTAAGTGTAAAAGGAGATGCAAGGTCCTCCTCGAAAATAAGCAAAGAGCCAGAGACAGAAGGAGGAAGGACATCGAACCTACCGCTGATGGCACTCTGGCCAGGAGAGGTAGGCGAAGGGTCAGAATTAAGTGAGCCAGCACGGGGCTCAAAAAAAGGCAAAACATAATTAGTGTTAAGATGCTCGCCAGAATAATGAAAGGCCCCAGAGATAAGTGAAGGGGCGGGGGTTGGGTTTATGATAAAGGGGGGCTTATCATCTACCCGCGGGGACACAGGATCGAGCCCATCCCACTCGATGTCAGAGTCGCAGGCGGCGGAGTCAGCTGGCAGGTCAAGAATCACGTGATCCTCCCCCGAAAGGTCTGGCGGACTAAAGGAATAAGCGCCATTAACGAAGGGAGGGAATGTAATATGGTTTAAGAAGTCAATCGTAGGGAATTCAACCTCGCAACTAAGAGGGGAAGGGGGATAATCAGTAAGATTATCGCAAGTCTTATCAAAAAATAGACTAAGCTTAGGGGGGAATAATGCGAATAACCCCACACGGATCTCGAGGAGCCAATATCGCTTGGCTTCATGAGCCCACCTGAGAAGAAATCAGGGGCCGCAGTCCGACGGCTTACCGGAGGTAACACCGCCGGAGCTCTGGGGGCCAGCAGAGGATCAGCACAAATGAAGTGCTTCTGCTCAGGGACAGATCCCCCAGACTCCCCCGGAAAAAGTCCCAAAAAAGAGCTGAAAATAAAGCATAGGCCATTAAAATCAAGAAATCTAGGGTAGCCATTCACAGATGAAGAACTAAATCCACATATCACCGGAGCAAAAGCATCAGCAATACAAATATGTAAATAGCATGACACCAGATAAATGAACCAAGACGGTGATAAAGATCGTGGAATATAACAGCAATATAAACATACATCATCCATGAAAGGAAGTGAAAATCTAAAAAAGCAAAGGGACGGTCCAAATGCAACCGTCAAGGAGCCTGATCGGGACGACAAGGAGTCGTCAGAGGCGATACAGACCCGGGAAAAGCCTGTCGAAGGACGGGAGGAATCTCCCCTTCCTTCAACAGCAGATCTGGAGGAGGGAAGTGAGGGGGGAACCTCCTCTTGCTTTTCATGCAAGGAGGCACAATGAAACACAAGAGAGGGTTAGAAGTTACCCGCGGAGGTATCACCTCACCGATCGAAGGCCTCCCGAGGAGCGCTTCTCTGATAGAAACAGCTTCGCGCGTCGACCGGAGGTTGTAGGGAGGTAGATCACGACGAAGAGAAAGAGATCGTCGACCAGCCGCCATAGTGAACCCGGACGAGAGAGCGCAGAGGCAGAAAAGGAGGGGCGCAGAAAGGAAGGGGGCGAGGGGGAAGGGGGGTGGAGATGGGGCTTAGGGTTTCCGAGACTACGAAAGCAGGAGGGCTATTGGCGCGGGAGCAGGTTTTCGCGAGAGCACATAAATGATACTGACATGTTGAACGACACAAAAGAAGAACTTAGCAAAAGGTTTGGGATGAATGACATGGGAGTAGCATCTTATGTTCTTGGAATACAGATATTTAGAAATCGGGGATCTGGAATACTGAGTATAAATCAGGAAAGATACCTACGTACAGTGCTGAAAAGGTTTGGAATGGAAAATTACTCCTCAACCCCTACACCAAATGTTTTTGAGAAAAGATTAAGTAAGGACCAATGTCCTGGAAAGGGGAAAGAACCTTTAAGAGCACCTTATGCGCAAGTAGTTGGAAGTTTAATGTACGCTATGTTGTGTACACGACCAGACTTGGCATATGCTGTAAGTGTTGTCAGCAGGTATCAAAGTAATCCCGGAACAAAACATTGGGAAACTGTAAAAAGGATAATGAAATATGTGAAAGGAACTTTGCATCATAAGTTGACTTATCAAGCGGATGAGCTTGAATTGCTTAGTTATATAGATGCTGATCTGGATGGTGACAAAGATGATGGAAAGTCCACTTAGGGACATGTATTCATCTTTGGAGGTGCAACTGTATCTTGAGGAAGTAAAAAGCAAGGATGTGTAGCGAAATACACACAGGAAGCTGAATTTGTGGCCTGTAGTGCAGCTACATCACACGCTATTTAGCTCAGGAGATTTATAAATGATTTAAATCTTAACTTGATAATTGATCCAATAGAAATGTATTGTGATAACCAAGCGGCAATAAGTCAGGTACATAGTGGTGCAAATATAACAAGAGGACAACATATTAATATATATTATCACTATATTCGTAATATTGTGAAAAGTGGGGAAATAAAACTGAGTTACATACCCACATCTGACATGATTGCTGATCCTATGACAAAGGGAATAACTGTAGAAAAATTCATTAAGTTTGTTAACTTAATGGGATTAAGGAATATTTCCATAGATAATGGAAATGAAGAACATTCTCATAAATAGTGGGAATGGAAAATTGAAATTATACACTTCACGGATAGTGAGAGTGGGAGTGTAACATCTCTGTGTATGGAATTTGTGCATGGTCTTTATAACCTAGTGGGAGATGTTGGTAAATGGTCATTAAAGACCATTAAATCGAGGAATAATTGTTTGTGCGTGTAACGCACGAACGGTCGACCGTTTTCGGTCGCCAGCGGAAACAGACGTCGAAGGAAGAGGGAGCCGTTGGGGGCGGAGGAAGGTGGAAGAGTTTTAGCTCCTCTATAAATAGAGGAGGAGAAGGAGAAAAATATATCATCGAAGAAAACTCACCTCAGTTCTCCTCCTTGTTCCACCTCACCGGAGTCCCCAAATCGGTCGCCAGAAACGTCCGCTCATCCGATGATCTACATGCATTGTATTGTATCCCATTTTCAATCGATAATGTTTCTATGCTACGAATGAGAAAAAATATATTAATGTTGTCTGTTAACAATAAATGTCTTTATGCAAAATGAATGAGAATGGAATGAATCAGTTATGGTATTATAATAAGTATGATAACATATAAAAATTTTGCATAAGATATTCACATTAGACAGGAAAAAAAAATATTATCATGTTTGTTGAGATATGCACTTGTAATTTGTATTCATATTACATAAATATCTACTTAAGAATATGTTCTTTACTTGATTGTTATATATATGCCTTTAATTCTAAACTAATAAATCTACTTTTTTCTATTTTTCAACGTGTTCCATGTGGTATTGCATTGGGTCTTCAACTTCACCATCTCTTGCAGTATCCACATCGACGATAACACCATTCAGATCCACCATCGTCTCGTTATCGATCGACTCCCCTAGATGCTGGTGAATCTAGCTAGGCTTTGGCATAGATCATCTCGTTGGGCTTCGCTAGCGTTTGGTTGAGATATGTAAAGTTGAAGAAGGAATATCTTTGAGTCAGAGAGAGGCATAGGAACAAATATAATCCTTGACGAAAACTTGAGCTAGTTCAACCACCATTGAGTCTGATCGATGAGATTTATCTAGTCGGATCCCCCCAATTTTCCCTCTCATCCCTCTCCCTCTTCTTCCTACACAATGTCTTATCAAAGTTCTCCCTTGACTCCTAAGGACTCTGCACAATCTTCAACTTCTCCCCCACGAACCATTAGCTTGAAATCACCCTTGGTGATAAGAAAGTGAAATGGGGATTTATACTCAGTATCCACCCCCAACCCGCCTCTGCAGATACCGATCATATTCTCGATGAACAGCAATTCATCCAATGGAACACTACTCTTTATACTCACAACGGTAGGAGAATTTCCACTCCACTCTGATGATCCATCTTCTAGAGATAGTCCTATTGTTTCATCATGAGATGTGGCTTCAACAATTGCATCCTCTGGATGCTCCTCACCCAAAAGCGCTTCCCTTGGAAGGTTTCCCCAAATCC
This sequence comes from Posidonia australis, assembly GCA_024699735.1. Lineage (NCBI taxonomy): Eukaryota > Viridiplantae > Streptophyta > Magnoliopsida > Alismatales > Posidoniaceae > Posidonia > Posidonia australis. The sequence goes on along the minus strand of JAMKQA010034629.1, from coordinate 5,795 downwards.
CTTTCTATCTCACCTCCTATCCTTTACATATGAGTATCCCTTTTGGGACGCTAGAGAGGTTCCTTCCCCATTATCCCCTCTGAGATTGGAAATCACTGTTGGGGGAACTCACAACCTTCTCGAGGGTTAGATAAGTGATCCTTTCGCCAATAAACGAAACATATCCCATCTAAAACTTAGTTCTTTGTATCACTATGGGAAGTCTTCTCTAACCAGCCATCGCGATGTGACATCGGTAACAGTAGGATAAATGTCACGTCAATAGTAGAAGGACATAACGTCAAACCAAACGTCGTATCGTCCAATTCCTCCAAAATCATTCCTAATTCTGTCATTAATTGCTCTGATAAGGAGATGTCTACTGAATATCTTAATTTTGATGTGGAAAAGATTCACACACTACCGTCATTACATATTTCCAATTTGAATCGGGTTGCTCTTGGGAAACAAGCTTGGCATCGCAAACAGCGTTGTCCATGCAATAATAAAGGCATGGATCTTCGACCACGTATATGTGTCTCCCCGGTGAAACATTGTGGATCCTGTGGAAGATATATATCTTCAACTCTAATTTTGATGATAACAATATTTTTTAATATTAATGTGTTTTATGAGAATTATTTATAGTCTTGTATGAGAAGAACATCTAAGTGCGAAAAGGAAGGATTAAGAAGATCCAAGTGTAAAAAGGAAGAATCAAAAGCAAAGATATTATGATGCTCGTGAAGCCATCGTGGAGACTTAAGTTAACTTAAGTCGATCTTAAGTTCAAACTCAATGAAGATGGAAGATAAAGTGTGTTATGAAATCAAACATCATGTAAATATGTAAATATAATTTCTCATATGTCTTGGAACTTGTAATTATCTTCTAAATACTCCAAAATCCTAAGAAAATAGCCAAGCCCAAAATTCAAAGTTGAGTACATTGAAAACATTCAAGTTAATAGGTTTAGGCCACATTTCGGCATACCAAAAAATCTTCAGTATACCAAATCTAGGCTTACGAGGTTCACATCTAAGAACCAATTGGGCATACTGAAATAATTTCTGCCTATCGAATATTTGTCTGCTGTAAACAACTATAAGTCATTCGGTCTACTAAATTATTTTCAGTCTACCATGTGATTATCTATTGGGGCACAAGATAGCCGTTAAAACCCACATCAACTACCCATTTTTCCATACATAAGCATCCCCCCCTTTGACACAAAACACATTCAATTCTCTAGTACTTTAAAAGCTACCTATTGAGAATGATTTTCAACCATTTCCTATCATCTTTCCTCAAACTTTAGCAAGAGAGCTTCCCAGTCCATTCACAACCTTACCTTACTAAATTAGTATTTGGAAGATTAACAGTGTGCTTCAAATAGTATTTCTTTTTCATTCAAGACTATTAGCTTCTTGGATTGTGAGGAGCAAAACTACTATTTTTGTAAGTCTCAGAGAGGATTTCATCATGAAGTGTAGCATCAAAATTTTAGTCTAGAATCAAGATCGACATAGGAAAATTCTCGAGGAGTTGAAACCCTCGGTAATACTTGTTAGGCCAAAGGTTAAAGCCGTTGGCTAGGGTTTCCTGACGGTGGCTCCACCTGTCGGCCGTAGGATCGTCGGCAAAAGCTTTTACTGAGGGTTCTAACCCTCAACAAATGTCCAACCCTCGGTAAAAATCACATTTTTTGTTTCACATAATTATTATACTTTAGACGAAGGTTTGAACCTTCGGTAAAAGTCAATTAAATTAAAAAAAGGTATTTTTCACTTCTATATTAGTTGAGTCACTGGTTCTTTTTAATTTAAATACAAATAATGTTTTTCAAAACCAATGTTTACCATCTACAAACGTCTTTGGAATTCACAAACATTTACAATAGCAAAACAAATATTTACAATAGCAACTAGTAGCAAAACCAATGTTTACAAAAAACACTTACAATAGCCATTTCATCAAATGTTTTTAGAATTCACAAAAGAAAAATGATTACTTTCCACAAAATCAATGTTTACAATGACATCTAGTAGCATATTTTGCCAAAAACAAATATCCAAAGACAATATCTTCACTATTTGAGCATCATCCTCCAGCCATCCAGTAACATATTTGTAACTAGTTTCTAGTATCATCCTCCATCCTTAAAGATTCCTTTCATCAAGTATGCATAGTGCAGGGCATTCTATTTCTGTTTAGTTACCTAATGAATAGTGTTACTTCTCATCCGACACCGCATAGGATGTAGTTAATCGACCCCCACGGTTTACTCCTGCAGCTAGGGCGAGGATATGATATCAAAATAGGAAAAGCAAACATTAAGAACAAGATGGGTATGTGCAGCCACTACCGCAATCAGTTAACCTTTAACATCTTCCAATCAGATCTCAAAAAGAATTCTTCCATCTGCGTACAATGTATTCTTGGCATATCAACAACCTGTTTATTTTCCAGTAAACACTTTGCTAAAAAATAATAGGTCTCGTTATGTGCAGTATGCTACAAAAGACAAGGATGTAAATCTAGTGGCCCAGGTTGATCAAATCAAACGGCCTGTGAAATGTCCTTCATTTGTTTGTCTAATTCTGTTGACTTGAAGAAAATCATTAGAATTTGACTTCTTATTAGAACAATATTCTAAGTATCAGCATCATCTAAAAGTAGACTTTCCATTCTAGACTTTCATGATGTCAAGAACTCTCCTCATTTAAACACAACCTCTTGAAGCATTCAATCCCAAACTTCTCTTAATCAAATTTCACTTAAATTTACTATCAAAATTCGGGGATAAACCAATGAACATACTACTTGTCAAGGTAGAATAGAAAACATCCATCAGCAGAACGAGAGAAAAATCATATCACAATTAAGAAAAAAAGTGATAGTGCCCTCACCGACAGGCAATACTGTAATGGACAGTCGTTACGCCGCCTTGTGTTGCTGCTGGAGAAGAATGCAACCAAAAGCTGAAGAATAAATTAACCGGTGTGACTAATTAAGTTCCATGTCATACCTGCAATCTGACTTCTAATCCTACCTCGATGATTTCGGTCCTGAAGCTCTTATGATATATATCTGTTCTATTCGTTTCAAGATACATAAACAATACATGTGTTTTATTGAAGAATGCAACTGCATTAGGAGAAGGCTGGTAATTTATAAAGAGATTCAAAATGCTGGATTCCATGGTACGTGAAACTTGTGTTGAAAAAAAAAAAAAAAAATTATTGTTTAAAGATGGAAGAAATCCATTCGCTAAAAGAGAAGAATCAAATTGAAAAGTTTTGTCATATTCGCCATGTTGAAAATCAATAGCAATAGCAAAACCAGTTTCAATGAAAATGGTCTGAGGCAAGCAAGTGGTGAGGTACCCCATAAAGCATATACATGTGGATGCATATGTAGTGTTTTTTCAATATAAAAAAAAGTCAAATACTTTAAAAAATGTAAATATTGAAAAAGCAATAAACACAAATCACTGACAAAATAACATAAAACATACATAATGAGAACTATAATATTTGTAAGAGTTGCGATATTGCAATATTTGTAGTAATATTGTAATAAAAACCAAATATGTAGGCCAGCTGCACTAAAATGTAATATTTGTAGCAATATTGTAAAATATGCATGTCTTTACATGAGTAAATGAACAATGGGATTGGCATCCACTACTAGGTCAAATATATTTATGTTCCTGTAGTGATCTTTCTACAAGGTGTTGATTACTTTTTATGCTAACTAACTAAGGATGTGTTTAAATGAGTTTTTTTGGCCTAAGAATCTTCAAAATCAAAGATTATGGACACAGAACCACGAAAAATCTCCATCTAACAATCTTATTTTGTTTTTTTTTTGTTAACGGTTGAGATAGTAAGAGGTGAATTTTTATGCATGTCTCTGGATTCGAACCTGGAACCTGTGGAGAGTTTAGAGTTCTCCCAGCCACTGTGACAATGAGACATTGTCAACAATCTTGTTTTGTTGGTTAGTGTAAAATCTAGATTTTGGATTCTTTTAGTTTTGTACAAGGCTTTTTATTGTTATTTTTGTAATAAATTGCTTTATTTCATGTTGAAAGAAAAATAAGTTTAAAATTAATTTTACCATAGAATTCTTAGATTATTTTGAAAATCTAACTCATATTGGATTATGAGATTCTTTTAAAATATATATGAATCTGTACAAGCCAAAATCTAGATTGTGGACAAAATCAGTCATGTCAAATATGTTTGGATTAAATTACAAGTTATATCACATTATGGAAAAATCTGAATACCTATAATCTAAACCAAATAGGACATAAGAGTTATATTCTATAATCATCAAGTTTCTTTTAATTTTATCAGTAATGTCTTGATTTTTCTTACAGACTAGCTCTTTATTAATTCTTGGTATGCTGCAATTGATGGTTAACTTCACAAAATCTATCATTCAAGGAAAGAAAGGGTAGACAATCATATTAGATGTTTCCTCTCTTCTCTGTCTTCATAACGTTGTTTATATACCTTCTTGTCATCTTTAGTTTTTTATTTATCATCCTTGATACGGAAGGTATTTATGTTGAAAGGTATCATACTGTTCTTGCTTAGGTTGTTACAAGAAATTAAGCAGACATTGTTAAATATGTAGGCCAGCTGCACTAAAATGTAATATTTGTAGCAATATTGTAATAAAAACTACAATATTTGTAGGAGCTAGCCTTTGGCATGTTTCTATTATAGTTTATCAAGAGCCTGACACAATTGTGCTGGTAACTTATTACTAGAATTGGGTGGCGATGATACATTAGTACCATCATTGCAAAGCAATCTATTTATATGATCAGATTTATATGCAAATGAAACAAAAAAATAACAAAGGGATTTTGGCTATAACGGACTGCAAAAAAGTCATTGAGTTGAAAGGGTGGAAGCAACTAAGTTTCTGAAGATTATACTGATGAAATATTATCCCCGGTTGATTTAGTTAAAACCTCAATTACATATGAAGTAGGTATAGGCAACTAAGAGATAGATTCGTGAAATTCAACATGTTACCACCATCAAATTCAAACATTAAAAAGAATACACAACCAATGGCAAAAAAAAAAACCCAAAAAACACAACCAATGACAAAACAAATTTCTCCCCTAAACCAAAACAAACCCTGAAATTTCTACCAAGTAAACTATCCAAAACTCAATGGAAAAAACCACAAATTCCAAACACAAATTTCAGAAGAATAATTGAGATCCACATTTTTGAGAGCCAATGAGACAAGAACTAGTCACTTAGCTATCCCTTTTTTTCTATTCTGTAGTCTTCCAGAATACTAGTCAAAATCTGATTGATGTATGTAAAACTAGTCAAGCACAAGGCAGCAATTTCTAGAATTGATGCCCCATGTAAGGAGCATTGTCTTGCCTTACTTTGTAGTTTGCATGGTTGATAACAGATAAATATTGCAACTCTGCTCTCAAATGAAGACAAAACTCATTAACTAGCCTCTGAACTTAATCTATTTTGTGTTTGGAATTTATGTGACTTCTAATGGCAAAAATCACAAATTCCAAACACAAATTTCAAAAAAGGTTTCTATTGAATATTTACTGTCAGTTAGGTGTAATACTATGTTTCTTACTAAACTTAAAGATAACAGATAATTTTCTGATATCACATGCTTAATCCATATGAACTTGAAGACATCAGATAACATAATTAAGTTAAAAATCTATTGTCAAAAGATTACCTACTCAGAAGTGGATTTGAAGTGGTAGAATTGGAAGGCGACTCTAAATTAGTTGAAGTCTAACAAAAAAA
>JAMKQA010034628.1:0-16773 GCA_024699735.1 Posidonia australis | reverse complement strand
GTAGCCAGAGTTTGGTTGCCTAGCGCCGGGCTTCACGACTCACTGTGTGTGGTTTTGGCCATTGAGGGCCGTTGTTTGTGGTTTTGGGCTAGTGGAGCCCTGGTTTGTGGTTTTGGCCAGTGTGGGCCTGGTTTCTGGGGCTTTGAGGAAATGGCTTCTGAGGATTTCCTTCGTGAGAGTGGGAGCGTGTGTCGTGATAGTGGCGCTGCGAGATAGCAGCAGATGTTGGTTTCACATCGAGTCAGTAAGAGGGAGGATGGTGGGGTTCTGTGAAGAGAGACCTTGCGCAGCCATGTCTACAGGGGCTGAGGAAGCTTTCTGAAAGAATTTACATATAGCTACCGCATGAGATGAAGATCGACATCTAAAGCAAGTACCAATATACTTACAAGATGCCTGCAAATAACCTTTCAGTCCGCACTTAAAGCATCTATTGGCTTTCTTACAGAAACTTACCAAGGGGGGAGGTTGTTTTTCTCCTTGGAACGGCCTTCCAGTCGTCCCAAGTATCTTCAATAAAGGAGCAGCTGTTTTCCACAGAGGGAATGGAAGAAACAGGTGCGGGGAGAAGAGAAATATTTTTTTCCGGAGATTGAAGTGCCGCGAATCTCGATCCTGCGCAGGCGTATCGTCTTCCACAGAGGGAAGGAATGGGTGACAGAGTGGACAGATAGGGAGAGGAGCAGCTGACATTAATGTTTATGTCAGAAGAATACCCGTCAATTGGGATTTCCTCCGCGCGGGAAGAAAAAAGGTTCCCAGCAGCATTAATGGGGCGGCTGATAAAGTGAGCAATGTCAGGGACATTTTGTCCACTGACACAAGATACGGTGCAAGGGTCCGTAATCGCCTGCGATTTATTAATTAATTGATTCGAAGGTTCCAGAGCACTGGCCATAATAGAGTTAAACTCGTAAGGAATTAAGTTCGTAGTGTTAACACCTTCAAAACCCACATAATTAGAATTAACTCGCGCAGTGTTAAGGAAAACAAGGGTATTATAGGAAGTATAAGTCCAAGGCGAGGTAAGTGGGATTTTAATGCCGTATGGCTCGGAGACCAAGCCTGGGGAGGAGCACCCCGTCAGTTTACAGGGGGAGGGGCGTCGGACCTCCTCCGCAATTGTCACCGGAGAAGATGACGGAGAAAAATCCCCTATAAAGTCGAACCCAGAAATACCATTATTATTTATTGTGGGGCTAAAATTAGTGTGCACAGGCAACAAATCATCCAAGAAAACAGTAGAAACATCCTCATCCACGCCGCCGACGAGGCACCCCCGCCGTGAACCAGGGTAGAGCCGCCGGGGCATCTCCACAGATGTCGTCGGAGCAGAGGTCGGAGGGACATCACCGATTAAATCAATCCCGGATACAGTATTGCTAACAGTGGGACTAAAGAATAGACTATTGTGCAACAAACGCCCCAAAAATACAGTAGAATCGTCCTCATTATCATCATTAACAAAAGTAACAAAAGATAACGATTCGAGAGCAGCATGATATATCTTGAAAATCTTTCTAATTTCACAGATCTTGAGAAATTTAAACCACCAGTAAGATAATGTTCAAGTAAGAAACAGAACATTGATGCATATATTAGGCATGGCATCTGATAGGGATGAAATCTCTCGATATGATCCTGCGGTAAGTAGAAAAAAGGCGCAGGTCCCTGTCTTGCTCCAGGCAAGAAGGGGGTCCTTCGACACATAGTCGGAGGGCAGAGAGATAGAGAAACAACTGAGGGGATAAGAGGAGATCTCTGAGTCGACCTCGTCGGGGGAAGAGAAGCCCCTCTTCCGCACGCGTACCTGCCTCTTAGATCTGTGGTGTTTTCTAGGGCGATGCGGGCGGCGAGGGCTCTTTAGGGGGGAGGGATCGTCGGAGCAGTCCACATGGAAGAGACTCTCCTTGAAGGCAGCCCAGTCGAATCGGGTCGCCTGGTGGAGGAGGAAAGAGTCGGATGAACGTCCAGGACCCTTCCAATGGTGGCGATCACGGTGGCGCAGCAACTTCTGGGTGGAAAGCATATTAGGGTTTCGCCAGCGGCGGGGAGCAGTTATCGCGAGAGCCAAACTGAAACTTAAATTTACTTGACTATTAGTCCATTGGTGAGGTTGCAAGTTCAAATCCCAATAAGCGTAGAACTATAAAAATTAGGCTTTCACTTTGCCCTTCCAACTATATAGTTTTTCACTTTGTGCCCCTCAAGTTTAAAACATTTTCATATTCCCCTAAAGTTTCAGTTGTTTAACAATTAGGCCTTTCCTTTGTTACCTTTAGTCATGTGACCTTAACTTTATTTGCATGATTTTACCCCTCTCCAATTTTATTAAATCCTTCTTCTTTCCAACTTCATCTCCTACAATAAAGGGAACAATAGTCAAATCAACCATGATGGCTTCAATCAAAATTAGGGTTTGACATAGTTTTTCAAAGTTTAAGGGAGAATATTGAAATGTTTAAACTTAAGGGATGCAAGTTGAAAAAACCATATAGTTGGAGGGACAAAGTGTAATTTACAAAAAAATTATACTCATTATTTATGTGTATGAAATGTATTTCCATCTAAATTCATGACTTACATAAAACTTAAATTTTAAATTTTCAACCAAATTAGACTTCACTTCTTTCATTCATCAAAAAATGTTTTTGATGATCTAAATCAAGCTTTCTGTATGTGTAGCATGTCTATAACTAGTATCATTACTTGACACGAATAGAAAAGATAACATCAATATGATAAAGTAGTAGGTGAAATCGTATAAAATGATAACAAATTTATCTATGTATATTTATCATTCTTAAAATACTACTTTGCTATTCAAGACAAGGACAAGACAAGATCTAGGGACGACCAAGGTGTCTTGTTATTTTTAATAAATATTGCCTACATGCCTCATGTCAAGTCATTGGTGGGTGTGTCGTCCTTTTGATGACTTGACAACTGCTAGTAGAGTGTGTGTGTGCGTGTGTGTGTATTAGAGTCTTATTTTAAGCTTATGGATAAATGGATATCCATTTATGTTAGGGTATCCAATATTCATCTATATATTTGTAATTCTATTCATCTATCAATAAGGAACTTGATTATCTCTTATCACATGGTACCAAAATCCAATGAAACATCGTAGGCAGTCGTCCAATACCACCAGCCAGCCATCAGCCTCCCCCTTCTCCTTTCCTCCTCTTCCACTGCCGATCAGCCACCGTCGACACCTCCTTTACCACCAACCACCCCAGGACACCCCTCCAAGGCTGTTGGAAAGCCTAGCAAGGCCTTCCAGGCCCGTCGACAGCATTGACCAGGCCATTTAGGGCCGTCAGCAGCCCCAGCCAGGTTGTTCAGGCCAATCAGCAGGCATATTCAAGCCTTCCAGGCCTGTTCTCACCCCCTTGTCAGCCATGTTCTATGCCTTTTATAGTTAAATCTCTCTATTTGTATGTGGATATGTGATATCCACATGTTTAAGCCTTCAGATTGTGTGTTTTAGTTACCGAACGATGTTTGTATGGTTTTTAGACCATTTTTATGATAGATAGGTCATTGTTCCCTATTATTTTGTGACCAATCAAATCATTTCTTTACATTAATCTCCATGGCATCTCGTAAATCATTGGTGAAGAATTAGGGTGGATCTCGTTGCCAATATTGTAAACGTCTAGGTCATCGTTCTGAGAGGTGCTGAGACAAGTTTGGCAAGCTACAGTGGACAAATACCACTACCATTGTGTCATTTTATACGGTGGCTACTACCATTTTTACAGAGTAAACTGTCACCATATCTCAACCTGACCACACGCGATTTCTACAGCTTCAGGCCACTAATTCCTTTACTGCAGTAACTCATACTTCTTATTCATGTACAAGTATTGCAATGATTACTTGTAAGGACAGTTCCTAGATCATAGACTCTAGAGCTTCTCTCACATGTTAGGTATATAAGACTTTTTCACCTGTTTGACTACTTTTTCCAATATATCCTCTGTTATGATTGCCAATAGTTGTTTGTGTTCTATTTCTGGCAAAGGCACAGTTTAAACTTTTTTCATATCAAACTAGACAATGTTCTTTATGTATTTGATTTTTCAGTAAATTTATTATCTATTAGTGTCCTTACCACTCAATTAATGTGCTTTGTGACCTTTTTTTCCCTTTTATTATACTTTTTAGGATTTACAGATGGAGAAGAGGATTGGTTTGAGCCGTAAACGAGGAAATGACATGTACCTATTTGTTCAAGACAAGATTCTACATGGACTACAGGCACTTGTATCTCAATCAGAGCCGTCTATCTTGTGGCATTGTTGCCTTGGTTATCCATCATTTCAAAAGCTTCAACAAACGCTTCCATAGTTGTCTATGTCATTCTTTAATTATGAGTCCTGTCAATTGGATAAACATCATTGTGTTACTAACAAGCGTCAAGGGTTAGTGTTGAGCCAAAATTTATTTGATTTGATTTATTGTGATCTAAGGTCTAAGTCGTGTTCAGTATGTATTAGATCATAAATATTACATAGTGTTTATTGACGACTAGTCTTGTATGTCATGGGTGTACTTATTGAAAGATTGTCATCAAGTTATGCTTGTAGTTCAATAGTTTTTGGCAAAAATAAAAAATCAATTTTTTGTTGCTCCCAAATGTTTGTAGACTGACAATACATTATATTTTGTTCAAAGAGATTTTCAGTCTCTTTGTAGATCATTAGAGATAATACATCAAACCACATGTTTACATACTTCACAACAAAATGATGTGGCAGAAAGAAAACATTGACATATCTTAAATGTTGCCTACACCATTATGTTGCAAATCAAAGCACCAAAATAATTATGGTTTGATGTCGTTCTTACTGTCGCCTTTTTAACAAATAGGACGTCGTCCTTGCCCTTAGGTGGTGAGATACCTCTCAGATGACTTTATTCTACATTTGAGATATTCTCTTTACCACCATGGGTATTTGGGTATGTCGCCTTTCTACAAGATTTGCCCCTTGGTTTTAACAAATTGTTTCCTTGATCAATCAAATGTGTCTTCGTTGGATACTCTCACACACAAAAAGGATATTGTTGCTTCCATCATCCCATTAGGAGATATTATGTGTCCATTGATGTTACTTTCTTTGAGCTTTAAGTATATTTTGATTTGAGTGACTAACAACCTGAATGTGTCCCATTGCCTACTTTTGTCCTTATAGATGACCACTCTGATAGCGCAAACAATTATGAACATCGTCCATTGCAAGTTTATCGTCGCTGTCAACAATCACTTCTATCTCCTCCGATTGAATTATCCCCAACTACAGTTGCAAATCCAAATGTCTCTAACTCCACCACATCAGACTTTGACTTGCCTATTGCACTACAAAAGGGTAAAAGATCCTCCACTGTCTATCCAATTTCTAATTTTGTGTCCTATGATAACCTTCACCCTACCTTTTGCAATTTTACCTTATCTATTTCATCTGAGTCTATACCTAGAAACTACCGGGAAGCAATTCAAATACTACACTGGAAAATGGTCATGGATGAGGAAATAGAAACATTGTAATTGTGTTATTAGATAGGTTATTCTTTAGTGGTTATATGGATATCCGTTTACTCTATATGGATACCCTTATCACTATATATATGTACTTAGAGTTAATCAATAAATTTTATCTCTTTGTTTTCCTCTAACATGGTATTAGAGCACTAGAATTTTTTTCTAACCAAACCCTAACATTAATCTTCTTCTCCCCACCACTATCCCCTCCTTCAGCCGTTGGCCACTTCTAGCCTCCTTCCTACCTTCGCTAGCCACTTTCGGCCTGCTCTGTACTGCCGTCGCCCACCTTGGCACCTCTCCCACCCTCCAGTACTTCTGTTGGCCCTTCCTCTCCCTCCGTAGCCTCCCTTCGGGGCCGTCAACTCCTGTACTAGCCACTGTTAGCTTCTCCAACCGATACAGCCGACGCAGCCAGCCTCTCCAACCATCGACGGTGCACGATCAGTCCTCTAAGCCGCTCTCGGGATCTCCTACCTACTGATCTCCTCTCCTCCTCTTCCGGTGGACTTCTTTTCCCCCTCTAGTGACGTAAACAGCCCTCGTCACTAGCTCGGGATGGTTTATGTTAGAAGAAAAACAAAGGATAGATTCTCCTTGATCAACTCTAAGTACACATATATATAGTGATAATGGTATCCATATAGAATAAGCGAATATCCATATAACCACTAAAGAATAACCCATCTAATAACCTTAACACTTCCCTTCAAGCTGGAGCAAATAAATTAATTAAGTCTAGTTTGTTATAAAAAGATTTAAAAATGCCAACAGCTACAACTTTAGTAAATACATCTGTAAGCTGAGTAGAGGAAGTAGTAAAGGGAGTAGTGATGAAGTCATTCATGACAGTATTCTATACAAAGTGACAGTCCACCTCAATGTGTTTGGTTCTTTCATGGAACACTAGGTTATTTGCAATGTATATGGTTGCTTGGTTATCACAGAACATAGGCATGGCTTTCTTAAAAGGAAAGCCAATCTTAGTCAGGAAGGATCTAATCCACATCATTTCACACGTCGTTTGGGCCATAGCTCTGTATTCTGCTTTGGCACTTGACCGGGAGATAACATTCTGTTCCTTGCTCTACCAAGTAATCAGATTACCTCCCACAAATGTACAGTACCCTGAAGTTGATTTTTTATCACTCCGGTCACTAACATATCCAAAATCAGAATAACTAGAAACATCCAGATGCCTATGGTAAATGTACCTAAGACCTTGGCCAAGAGTATTCTTTAGGTATGACAAGATTTGCAAGGATGCCTTCCAGTGTACCTCCCTAGGTTGGTGCATGAACTGACTAATCAGACCAATTGCAAAGGTAATATCTAGTCGTGTCATTACCAAGCGCCTATATCTCCCTACATTATCAAGAATCTCAGAAGATGTGTCCCATAAATCTAGACTAGAATCAACTAAAGAATTGGATGTTTTACACCCAAGCATACCTGTATTCTTCAATAAGTTAAGTACATACTTCCTTTGAGATAAGAAGACTCCATCTTTCACATGAGCAATCTCTATTCCTAGAAAGTACTTAGGTCTTTTCAGGTCTTTTGTCACAAAATACTTCTTAAAGAATGCTCTGCTTTCATCAATTCCCATTTTGTCATTGTCATTAACTAGAATGTCATCTACATAGATAGTCAAAATAACACAGCCTATAAAGCTCTTTTTAATAAAAACTGAATGATCAGAGTTGCATCTTCGAAAGCCAAACTGCGTTACAATTATGCTGAATTTATTGAACCATGCTTGTGGACTCTACTTGAAGCCATATATTGCTTTGTTTAGTTTGCATACACGTGTCTTTCCCTAAACAACATACCTAGGAGGTTGCTCCATAAAGACCTCCTCAAGTAGATTACCATATAGAAATGTATTTTTAACATCCAGCGGATACATTGGCCACTTCTGATTGACTGCCACAGAGAATAATATACGAATAGAATTGAGTCGAGCGATAGGAGAAAAAGTCTCTAAGTAGTCAACTCCATATGTCTGTATGAAACCTTGTGAGACAAGACGGTCTTTGTAGCGACCAACTGCGCCATCAAAGTTGTATTTAATGATGAAAACCCAACAATAGTTAACAATTTTTGTATCAGTAGGTGGTATAACAAGATCCTAGGTCTTATGAGACTGTAAGGCAGACATTTCTTCATCCATAGTCACTTTCCATTTAGGTATTTGTAATGTCTCTTAATACGTTCTAGGTACAGAAATAGATGACAAAGACAAACCAAAAGTTCGATACATAAGATGTAGATGATCATAAACAACAAAGTTAAAGATGGAATGTATAGTACCACGAGTAGCTTTTCGAATGGCAATCGAAAGGTCAAGATCAGAGACAAGGGTAGGAGAAGAAGTAGGGGCAAAGGGGGTTGGACTTGTATCGATGGAAATAGACTGGTCGAGGCCTTGAGTTAATAGTGATAACTGCTGTCGCGATCGTCAAGTATAAACCTGCAAAGAAGGAGCAGTAGAAGGTGCAGGTACAAACTAAGAAAAAAACTCTGTAATAGGAATATTCAATGGCAAATGAAGTGAAGGGGATGTCTCAGAGGACGAAAACGAAGTGTCTTCAAAGAAGGTGACATTCGTAGAAATAAGATATTTTCTACTTACTAGATTAAAGCAGCGATATCCTTTCTGAGTCTGAGAATATCCAACAAACATACATCGGATAGACCTTAGAGAAAACTTATCAAAATTCGAACGAGTACCTGCACAAAGAATACGCACCCAAAAGCCTTTGGTGGGAGAGGAAAAAAGGATATCTGGAGAAATAAAAGGGAGTGAGGAATACGGCCATTAACAAAGGAAGGCATTCGATTAATGAGATGACATGCTGTAAGAACTGCATCAGCCCACAACGGCTGAGGAACCTTCATCTGTGCCATGATTGTTTTGGTAATATCCAATAAATGACGGTGTTTTCGTTCGACCATCCCATTCTGTTGTGAAGTTCTAGGACACGAGGTTTGATACATGATGCCCTGGGCTTCACACATATAAGAAACATCACGTTGCACATATTCAAGGGCATTATCAGTACGAAACACACACAATGGTTCAGAAAATTGAGTTTTTATTTCATTCAAAAAAAATTGGATAACATTGACCACCTGACTTCGATCTTTTAGAAGATAAACCCAAGCCATTCTAGAAAATTCATCAATAAAAACAATAAAATACCTAAAACCTTGAACAGATTCAATACGATATGGACTCCAGACATCAGAGTGAACTACTTCCATAGGAGTACAACTTTGTTTGTCCTAACGTGTAGCATATGAGGACCGATGATGCTTCCTAAGTTGACAAGACTCACATTGGAATTTATTAATGGATACAGACTCTGGTAGGAGACTCATTAACTTTTCAAAAGACAGGTGGCCTAGACGACAATGCCACAAAAAAGATGACTCAACAATGGACACAAGCAGAGATAGGTCATAGGAGGTGTCATGCGACCGCTGAGGCAGTATAAACTATTTCGCTCAGGTCCTGAGCCAATCTGCTTCCCAGTCCGTAGGTCATGTATAAGAAGGTGAGAGTGGGAAAAAAGGTTACTACACAGTTATCATTTTTGGTAAGTTGACTAACAGAAAGTAAATTAACAGGAAAATTAGGTACATAAAGAACATCATGCAAAGTGAAATTGTTAGATAGAGACACATTCCTTTATCCATGGACAAGTGAACGTGTTCTAATATTAACCATAACAGAGGTGGTAGAAACAGAAGTAGTCATGAAAGAAAAAGGATGGCGAGTACCAGACATATGTTTTGACGCACCTGAATCAACTACTCAATCAACATCAGAAGTCAAAAACAATGCTGGCGTACCTGATAGAGTAGCATGTGTAGCAACTGAAGTAATCTGGGACCAAAGGAGGTGAGTATACTTAGCCTGAGAGATGGTCACAATATCATCAGAGATGGGTGGAGGCTCAGAGGTGTCTTTAGTAACATTATTAGCTCAGTTTGGTTTGTTGAATTTCACACAACATCGATCTGATGAATGATTCGTGCAATCACAATGATCACACTTAAGATTACTCCTGCGGTTGCCACATCCTCCTTCAAATTCACAACTCAGTCCATGGCCTTGACCACGACCATGGTCAGAGACAACTAACGTAGATTGATAGCTATGTACCGTAGGAGTTGCAGTGGAAACACGTAAAACACAAGAGAAGGCCGATGTCAATGATGGGACAGAGTCAACACGAAGAATGTAGCCACACACCTGAGAAGCAAGTTCGAGACGGAGTGCTGATTAAAATTTCACGACTGCAAACTCATTTCTATACTGACACATAACCTGAACATCAGGAACCAAAGGGTGAAGAATTTTCAGTTCAACCAGAACCACTCGAATAGAAGTATATAGATCCTGAACAAATTGGTCTCCTTACTGTAAAGAGAATAGCTGATCATATATCTCAACAACCTGGGCAATATTCTTGTCTTGAACATAGGTGGCTTTCAAAGTATCTCAGATTGTTTTGACAGTAGGAAGCATAACTATACCACGAGAGATCTGAGGCTCCATGTTGTTTAACAATGAAGTAATAACATCATAATCAAAGGCTAGCCAGTCATCGTGCTTCGCAAACATTATATCAAGAGGATCATAAGTAATATGTTTGATTTTTTTATGGACTTCTAGAAAAACTTGAATAGACTTAGCCCATATAAAGTAGTTTTTACCATCAAGCTTGACCGATGTCCCACTGAGAGCACGCAGCATAATATCTCCAGAAGCAAGGACCGAAGAGGAGGAGATAAATGCAAGAGTATGTGGCAATAAAGATAATAACAGCAAGGAGACAGTAATATATCACATATGAAAAGAGACCATAATAGTGTTTGAGAGAAAATACAACCTAGCAAACCATCCCTGGCAAGTGACGAGGGATGTTCATGTTACCAGAGGAAGAGACACCCGTCGGAGGAGAAAGGGAGGAGATATGTTGGCGACTGAACAGATGGAAGTCTACCTGTACACTGTCGGCGGCTGACAAAGCCGACGGTGGCTGTAACAGGTGCAGTCGACGCCATTGGAGGTGCCCGGAGGAGGAGCCGACGGTGGAGGAGCCGGTGGCGAAGGAGCCCTGCGAAGGGAGAAGAGAGGCCGACAGATGTGCTAAAGGGTAGGAAAGGTGCCAGCAGTGGCCGATGGTGCGAAAAAGGGTGCCGACGGTGCCAAGAAGGGTGCCGACGGTGCCAAGAAGGGTGCCGACAGTGGCCGATGGCATTAAGGAGGGGGTCAGATGTGGTCGATGGCTAAAAAGGAGGGTGGAGTAGGGGAAAAAAGGGCTAGGGTTAGGGTTTAGTGGAAAAAAAACCTCATGTTAGAGGAAAAACAAAAGATAGATTCTCCTTGATCAACTCTAAATATACATATATATAGTGATAATGGTATCCATATATAATAAACGGATATCCATATAACCACTAAAGAATAACCCATCTAATAACTCTAATAATTTATTAAGCTATATTTTCTCTTTACTACTATTATGGTCTCCTTTTTTACGTGATACGTTGTTATCTCTCTACTGTTATTCTTCTATTTCCATGTACTCTTGCATTTATGGTCTCCTCCTTGGTCCCTGCTTCTGGGAATGTTATGCTACATGCTCTCAGTGGAACATCTGTCAAGCTTGATGGTAAAAACTATATTATATGGGCAAAGTCTATTCAGGTTTTTCTGGAAGTCCATACAAAAATCAAGCATATTACTCATGATCCTCCTGATCTAAAGTCTGCGGAGTACGATGACTGGCTAGTCTCTGATTATGGTGTTTTTATTTGACTGTTAAACAGCATAGAGTCTCAAATCTCTCATGATGTAGTTATGCTTCCTACTGCCAAAACAATTACCTATGTTCAAGACAAGAATATTACCTAGGTTGCTGAGATATATGGTTAGTTCTCTTTACAATAAGAAGACTAATCTGTTCAGGATCTATATACTTCTATTCGGGTGGTTTTGGATGGACTAGAAATTCTTTAGCCTTTGATTGCTGATGTTTAGGTTATGCGTTAGTATAGAAATGAGCTTGCAGTCGCGAAATTTTTATCGACACTCCGTCCCGAACTTGCTTCTCAGGTGCGTGGTTACATTCTTGGTGCTGACTTCGTCCCGTCATTGGCATCGGCCTTCTCTCGTGTTCTACGTATTTCCATTACAACTCCTACAGTACATAGCAATCAATCTACCTTAGTTGTCTCTAACCGTGGTCGTGGTCAAGGCCATGGACGGGGCCGTGATTCTGGAGTGCGTGGCAACCGCAGGGGTAATCTTAAGTGTAATCATTGTGGCCACACGAATCACTGATCAGATCGGTATTGGGCAAAATTCAACAAACCAAACTGAACTAATAATGTTACTGGAACCACTTTTGAGCCTCTTCCTACCTCTGATGATACTGTGACCATTTTTAAGGTAGAGTATACTCACTTCCTTCAGTCACAGACTACTACAGTTGCTACACACGCTACTCCATTAGGTACATCAGCATTGTTCATGACTTCTAATGCTGACTAGGTAGTTGATTCTGGTACGTTAAAGCATATGTTTGGTACTCGCCATCCTTGTTCTTCCATGACTACTTCTATTTCTATCTCTTATGTTACGGTTGCTAATGGAACACGTTCACCTGTCCACGGACAAGGAAATGTGTCTCTTTCCAACAACCTTACTTTGCATGATATTCTTTTTGTACCAAATTTTCTTATTAATTTACTTTCTGTTAGCCAACTTATCAAAACCCATAACTGTGCAGTAACCTTTTTTCCCACTCATCTTCTTATACAGAACCTATGGACTGGGAAGCGGATTGGTTCGAAACCTAAGCGAAATGATTTATACTGTCTCTGTGGTCGCACGACACCTACTACCTCTGTTTATACAGCGTCCACTATTGAGTCATCTTTTTTGTGGCATTGTCGTCTTGGTCATTCGTCTTTTGAGAAGTTAAAGAGTCTTTTACTAGAGTCTATACCTATCAATAAATTCCAATGTAAATCTTATCAACTTGGAAAGTATTATCGATCCTTATATCTTGTACGTTAGCATAAACAAAGTTGTGCTCCCATGGAATTGGTTCACTCTGATGTATGGGGTTTGTGTTGTATTGAGTCTGTTCAGGGTTTTAGGTATTTTATTATTTTTATTGATGATTTTTCTAGAATGTCTTGGGTTTATCTTCTAAAGAATCCCACTCAGGTGGTCACTGTTATCCAAATATTTTTGAATGAAATAAAAACCCAATTTTCTGAACCATTACGTGTGTTTCGTACTAATAATACTGTTGAATATGTTCAACGTAATGTTTCTCATATGTGTGAAGTCTATAGAATCCTGCATCAAACCTTGTGTCCTAGAACTTCGCAACAAAATGGTGTGGTTGAATGCAAATACTGTCATTTATTGGATGTTATTAGAACAATCATGGCATAGATGAAAGTTCCTCAGCAGCTATGGACTGATGCGATTCTCACAGTATGTCATCTCATTAATGGAATGTCTTCCTTTATTCATGGCAGCATTCCTTATTCCTTTTATTTTCTTAGAAATCCCTTTTTCCTCTGCCACCAAAGGTTTTTGAGTGCATATGTTTTGTTCAAGATACTCGTTCAAATATGGATAAGTTTTCTCCAAGGTCTATCCGATGTATGTTTATTGGGTATTCTCGGACTCAGAAAGGATATCACTACTTTGATCCAGTGAGTCGAAAATATCTTATTTCTGTAGATGTCACATTCTTTAAAGACACTCCTTTTTTCTTCGTCTGCAACTCCCTCCTCACTTCCTCTACCACTGGATGTCCCTATTACAGAGTCTATTCCTCGGATTGTACCTGCACCTTCTACTACTCCTCCTTTACAGGTTTATACTTGGCGACTATGACAGTAGCCAGTGCCATAAGCTCAAGGCCTCGACCAATCTACTTCCACTGATGTAGGTCCAGTCCCTTTTGCTCCCATTTCTCCTACCCCTGCTTCTGACCTTCACCTTCCGATTGTCCTTCGAAAAGACATTCGTGGTACTACACATTCCATCTCTAACTTTGTTGCCTATGATCATCTACATCCTATATATCGGAGTTTTGCTTTGTCTTTGTCATCTATTTTTGTACCCAAGACGTATCAAGAGGCGTTACAAATACTTGAATGAAAAACGACCATGAATGAAGAAATATCTGCTTTACAGTCTTGTAAGACCTGGGATCTTATCACACCACCTACTGATACTGAAATTGTTAGCTATTATTGGATTTTCACTATTAAATACAACTCTAATGGCACAGTTGAACGCTACAAAATTTGTCTTATGGCACATGGTTTCATACAAACATATGGAGTTGACTATTTTGAGACTTCTTCTATAGTCCACTTCAATTCTATTCGTATATTGTTCTCTGTGGCAGTCAATCAAAAATGGCCCATGTATCAGTTGGACATTAAAAATGCATTTGTACATGGTGAACTGCTTGAGGAGGTCTTTATGGAGCAACCTTGTGGGCATGTTGCTCAGGAAAAGACACGTGTATACAGGTTAAACAAAGCAATATATGGCCTCAAGTAGAGTTTGCATGCATGGTTCAATAAATTCAGTACAATTGTAACACAATTTGGCTTTCGAAGATGTAACTCTGATCACTCAATATTTATTAGGCAAAGATCTACAGGTTGTGTTATTTTGGCTGTCTATGTAGACGACATTCTAGTTACTGGTAGTGACAGAATGGAAATTGATGAAAGCAAATCATTCCTTAAGAAGTATTTTGTGACAAAAGACCTGGGAAGATCTAGGTACTTTCTGGGAGTAGAAATTGCTCATACTAAAGGTGAAGTATTCTTATCTCAAAGAAAGTATGTACTTAACTTGCTAAAGAAGATGGACATGCTTGGGTGCAAACTATCCAGTTCTCCAGTTGATTCTAGCCTGGATTTATGGGACATGTCTTCTGAGATTCTTGAGGATGCAAGGAGAATGATTCTAAATGTCGATTTCGTGTCGAACTTCGATAAGTTGAAAAATAGACACGTGTAGGAAAAATATCGGTATATCGGAATCGTGTCGGTGGAAACATGGTAAAAAAAATTTACATTTGTTTAGAAAACTTCCATTTCGATACCGTGTCGGAGTCATGTCGGTAAATTGAAAATAAGACACATGTCAGAGAAATTTCGGTGACACGCGTAGACATTTAGTACCATGGCAAGGAGATACAGTTGTTTGGTTGGGAAATTGATATATCTTATAGTGACACGACCAAATATTACCTTCGTAATTGGTCTGGTTAGTCAGTTCATGCATCAGCCTAGGAAGGTACACTAGAAGACATCTTTACAAATCTCGTCATACTTGAAGAATACTCCTGGCCAAGGTTTTCGATACAGTTGCCATAGTCATATAAATGTCTCTAGTTATTCTGACTCTGAATATACAGGCGACCGAAGTGATAGAAAATCAACTTTTAGGTATTGTACATTTGTGAGAGGCAATCTGGTTACCTGACAAAGTAAGAAACAGAATGTTGTCTCTCGTGCAAGTGCTGAAGTAAAGTATAGAGCTATGGCCCAAACGGCATATGAAATGATGTGGATTAGATCCTTCCTAACCGAAATTAGCTTTCCTTCCAAGAAGGTTATGCCTATGATCTGTGATAACCGAGTAGCCATTTACATTGCAAATAACCCAGTGTTTCATGAAAGAATCAAACACATTGAGGTATGGAATGCAGTTATGACTGACTTGATTAGTACTCCCTTTACTACTTTATCTACTCAACTAGTAGATGTGTTTACCAAAGCTGTAGTTATCGGCCTTTTCAAATCTTTTTGTAACAAACTGAGCATAATTAATTTGAATGCTCTAGCTTGAGGGAGAGTGTGTTATTAGATGGGTTATTCTTTAGTGGTTATATGGATATCCATTTACTCTATATGGATACTCTTATCACTATATATATGTACTTAGAGTTGATCAATAAATTTTATTTCTTTGTTTTCCTCTAACAGTAATCACGTGATATATGAAAGATTGTGACCTATGCTATAGGAATAAGCCTAATTACTTGTAGATAGGTGTATACTGTAAAGTACAAACCAAATAGCTTAGTGAATCGTTACAAGGCTCGTTTAGTGGCTTGTGACTTTTATAGATATATGAGGTTGACTATGTTGAGACTTTTTCACCAATGGTTAGTCTCAATTCCATCAAAGTACCACTATGTTTGACAATTAATCAATCATGGGAGTTATTTTAGATGGATATCAAGAATGTTTTTCTGTATGGCGACTTGACAAAGTAGGTTTTTATGGTGCAACTTGCAGAATATGTTGCTTAGGAGGAAAATAGAGTATGCATGCTCAAGAAGGCTATTTGTGGACTCAAACAAAGTCTACAGGTATGGTTCAAGATATTCAGTAGAGTAGTGATTGATGGTGGTTTTCTTAGATGTATTGTGGATCATTCAGTCTTTTATAGGAAGACAAGTGTTGGTTGTGTGATTCTTGCAGTGTATGTTAATGATATTTTGTTGATAGGGAGTGACATTAGAACCGTATCAGACACCAAGGAGTACTTGAGAAAATATTTTTTCGCCAAGAACATGGGCAGAACAAAATACTTTCTAGGCATTGAGTTTGCTTATTCTAAGGGGAGGATGTCATTGTTATAGAAGAAATATATTGTCACGCCCCAAATTTCCACAATAATTTAAACAAATTAAATTATTGTGTGCGGCTAGCAGACTCCAGACTATAAGCACTACGCTAAACCAATCGCATGCCTGCACCTGCGAACAAAACCACAAGAAAAACGCACGAGTGACCAAAGTCAACCAGTACGCACCCCACGAAAACCGCGGAAAACAAAACCATAATCAATTTTTATATTAAATTCCTTTCGCAAACTCTTTTCTCAAAACCTCATAAACTAGGCCCACACTGGCCAAAACCACAAACCATGGCTCCACCGGCCGAAAACCACAAACAACGGCCCTCAATGGCCAAAACCACACAGTGAGTCGTGAAGTCCGGCGCCAGGCAACCAAACTCTGGCTACACGTAGTCCACTGAGGAGCCACTCCCAGCGTTCTGCACTGCCACGGTGAAGCCACCCTGTGCAGGGGCGATCACCGTCCCGCGATTCCCCTCACACAGGAGAACCCTCAGAAGCCAACCCCTCCCTG